>SKCR01050963.1:0-38347 GCA_019454045.1 Zanthoxylum bungeanum | reverse complement strand
AGGCTCTGACTTCAAATATGTTTGTCATAAATATGTTCACTACTAGTATTAAAATTGGATTTAAATACTTAGTGTGATACATAAATATGCATTGATGTGTGCAGAATCTGCTGTGGAGCATGATACTAACTTCATATGAGATTAATCTGAAATCGGAAACGGGACGACAGTCGCTGTTTCAACCGCAGATGCCTAAGTTAGGAACTACCATTTGGGTGTGTACTTAAATTAGGAAACTGTTATAATGTAACTAGTTTGACTAGAAACATTATCTCTATATCGAGTATAACTCGTTGCGAGAGTACCTTTATATTCTAGAACACTAAAGTGTTTATTTTATAAAGATGATATTGAGATAAACACATTATATGTGAATCACAGTATTTATATTTGAATATAAATAAATCTCAAACATATAATATGACGAACAAATAGCTCAAACTGATTTGATCAGATAAGACTTATTTGTGGCAGTGTTGACTGGGACACATTAAACAAGACTCGTATATCCACACTTTTGAAGTGTGGATACTAGGACGGATTTGATTCCATTCAAATGTGTCTACGAATCTAGTTCATTAGGTAAAGTACTAAAATTCCTTTTACTTGGTAAAAGTGTAAGTGCCACCGATCTATTAGCCCTTGTTCATAGTGACGTAAGTGGGCCCATGTCTAGCTAGGCTAGAGGTGGATATGAATATTTCGTGACCTTTACGGATGTGGCATGCGTTATGGTTGTGTTTCTTTTGAAGAACACAAATCGGAAACTTTTAGAGTTTCGACACGAAATAGACGAATAGAATCGGCTAAGTATTAAAACATCACGGTTTGACCATGATGAAAATACTTAGCAATAAGTTTCTCATATACTTGAAAGAGTATAGTATAGTTTCTTTCAATGAGGACTTCTCCCGGAACACGTCAGTTTGACGGTGGTGTCCGAACGGAGAAACCAAATTTTGTTAAACATGATAAGGTTAATCATGAGTCGCTCTGAGCTACAATTTTCTTCAAAGGGATAAACATTTAACAGTGCAATACTTATTTTGAATAAGGTTCCATGAAAATCTGTTTGACAGATTTCATATTAGATATACAGGAAGGAAGCTGGGCTTTTCTCACTCCTGATGATTGGGAATGCTAGGCATATGTTTGGATGATACCAAACTAGAACCCAAATTGGATAAGTGCCTAATTGTAGGTTGTCCTAAGGAAACCAAAGTATAGTACTTATACATATCACATGAGAACATGTAATTGTTGCTCATCATTGCGTTTTCCTAAGAGGAATACCGATATGCAGTGGTAAGTGGGAGGATAGTAAAACTCGATGAAAATCGGAGTAATATTGTTCAAGGCACCTAGTCCTTAATGGAACACAAACAGTTCATCAAGGATGAAACTGTACCAGTAATCTTCGAATACACAAGAACCGCGTAGGTCGGAGAGAGTCAGAAAACAACCTGGAGTATGGGTTTCTGATCTCATCTCATAAAGATGTCAATCTTATTGAGGAATATGAACTGACTACATGTGAGGAAGTGATACAAGGTATCGACTCCCTATTATGGCAAAGTGCCATGAGTCCGAAATGGATTCCATGTATAAACAACTATGTTTAGACACTAGTTGTTGTACCGCAAGGCATTGTACCTATTGGTACTATATAAGTCTTCAAGGAAGACATACATGGATGGCAACAAACCAACGTACTAAGTAGGCTTGTAGCGAAAAGGTATCGTTATCAACATTGTGTTGATTACAATGAAACATTTTTACCTGTTGGCCATGGATAATCCATTTGGATAATGCTTGCTAACGCTGCATGTTTCATTCATGAATCATAACAGCTGAACGTCAAATTGATTCCTTAAACGGAAACCTTTTAGAGGATTTTTATAACATCTGACGGTTTTGTCGTACCAAACTAGCAAATAAGATTTGCAGGTTATTCGATCCATGTTGGATTGAAGCAAGCATTAGGTTCTTGGAATTATCATTTTGATGTAATCATAATGGTGTATGATTATTCAAAACGAATATGATTCTTGTGTATATAAGGAGGTTTAGTGGGAGCGCACTGACAATGATGTCCTAAATTAATAATGATATTTCATTTCTTGGAAATGATATTCCCATATTACAATCGGGAAAGCTTGGCTTTCATGAAAATTCTCCGTAGAATTCTTGGGAGAGAAACAACCTTTATTTAGGAAAAAGAATATAATGGGATAGATTTAAAAGTTGTTAACACTCTCTGAGAACTCGTACATTGAAAAATGTACGTGACCTGGTGTCTCATACGAATTTGAGCATATGAGTCACAAACAGGTCAATCCAAGTGATAGTCACTGGATTGATATTAAGAACATCCATTAGATCTTAGAGAACAAAGGATGATGTCTTTAAACATGGAGAATTGAGAACTTGAAGTGATGAGATCACTGACTGTTAGACAGTAATGACCCATAGCGTCACTATTTTGTAAATGATATTGTATTATTGTACAAAATTAACTATGTAGTAATGAAATTGCCTTTTACCGTTTTGTAATTTATTTACTTAGAATATAAATGGTAAAAGTCCCTATGATTAGTTCCGGATTGTGATGATATGAGATAGTATCAATCCATAAAGGTTTAATCATTAAATATCCCTAGTCGTAGTATTATCGAGATTGGACATCGATAATGCGGAATAGACTAGTACTAACTTGTGCATGTTGTGAGGGCACAACGGCATAGTTCTCATATATTTAAGTATTGGATACTTATGCAAGTGCGGTAGGAGGTTGGTAGGAGGTTGTGTTTTACCGATGGTACGGAAAACAGCTTCGCTCTGGATAGACCCGCGGAGTCCCATTGGTAGTATGTCTGCGTGTCTATGGGAGTCCGCTTCAGGGTAGGTGCGTATGATCTTAACCTGAACTTGCATCGCTAGTACCTTACGACAATCGGTAAAATTTAGGTTTGGTGGTCCAGGGTTTAACGAGTTCTGTGTATACCTCTTCTGAGTTTATCGAGAATCATTAGTTGTACTGGGTGTGATGTCAAGATGGGAGTATCACTTCAGACATATGGAGATGATGATCGCGAGGGATTCAGAACTAGTACTCTATAATGGTTGCAACCATCGGGATAATATGACTAGGTCAGGATTATCCGATTCAAAGAGACTGTTGCTTGACATCCGATATGTGTTTTCGGACGGGGGCACACTTATCCAGCCCCAGCCATAGCATGTGATCATCCGATACTGGTTCGATATACACTATACACGTATGATACGCCTGTTATAGATCTAATATCCAGTAAGAATATTTCTAGAGAATTGGGTAGGCATGGCGTTTGCTAGAAGCTAACCTTGTCTTGTAAATCGGTAAAAACGTAGTACTTGGTACGTACGTGTTCGAATAGTTCGACAACGGATTTACTGCCAACATATCTAGAGGTCTCTTGGGTCGCTTCCCGAAGATTCACCGATGACGTATGATTCAAACTCGATTAATCTTGGATTAATACGGAGAGACTTTATCTTGGATAAAGTACTGAATAAAAGAGAGAGAGCGATTAATTTAGAATTAATCGTAAATTATTATATTCGATATATAAACGGAATTCGATTTCGACGCGAAATTGAAATTAGATTTTAATTCGGGCAAACGAAGTTAATTAGAATTATTCGTTAGCGACGTAAAAATAATTTCGCTAGGCGCAATTATTTATTTAAATTCGATTTAATTAACGTCGCGACGTAAGCTCGATATTTCGGAAATATCGAACCCGAACGCGTGAGTGCAAGGGGCCCACTTTCATTTGGAAACGTGTGGGGCCCACATGACACTTGTCATTATTTGCATTATTTAATCAAGATGCAATGCATGAAGATAGTGTATAATGCACTCAAGGGTAATGCATGGAAATTGAGTGTAAGACACTCTAAGTCTTTGCATGGTTTGTGTTTATGTTTATTATTATTTATTTAATATAATTATAACATAAATATAAATTGATTTTGAGACAAAAATCAATTACTTCTCTCCCTCTCTATTACCGAAACTGTGACAGTTTCTTTGCTCTCCATTTTTCAGGTTTTTGTTGCAAAAAAGCTTGAAGAATTTGTGTTTGTTTGGAACATAAAGAACACATCTTTGGCTAGCACCATCAAGGGATCATACAAGGTGATATGGGAAACTCATTTAGAGCTTGGAAGGATCAAATTCAAGCTTGGAGCTTCTTCACTGCTTGGCCGAAATCTTCACTACACAAAGGAGGATTTTTTGCTTCATCCATTGCATCCACATTTGGGTATTTGTGAGTATTGTTTCCGCCTTACTTCCATTAATCTAATTTCATTCTTATATATATCTTGCTTGGTTTTTGATCTTGGGATATGGTTATTAGATTTCCAACAATGGTATCAGAGCCTAAAATGCATGCAAATATATTAGGATGTTATTGGGGAAAATTGTTTGAAG
The DNA here is from genome assembly GCA_019454045.1 of Zanthoxylum bungeanum. Classification (NCBI taxonomy): domain Eukaryota; kingdom Viridiplantae; phylum Streptophyta; class Magnoliopsida; order Sapindales; family Rutaceae; genus Zanthoxylum; species Zanthoxylum bungeanum. The sequence continues at coordinate 33,870 of SKCR01050963.1, read as the reverse complement.
CATGATTTGATGAGTTTGCTTGATTAAATATGCTTAGATGTATGTTAAATGAATTATACATCATCAATTTCATGGAAAATGAATTGGATTAATTTTTCCAACCCCAAATGGCTTGGCCGAATACATGCAAGCATGAGGACTAGATGATTTTTTTTTAATTTTAAGACATTGGATGACTTGAAATAATATGGAGATGATTATTGTGAATTGATTGGATTGAAAACGAAATCGGAACCATATTGTTCACCTTGGCCGAATGCTTGATGACAATTAGGGACATGATTTTTTTGATTAAATAATGTTTGACATGTATTAAGATAAAAAAAATATGATTAATAGATTAATTTGATATTTTGGAAATATTGATTTAAAGGATTATCATGAACATACACTTTAATTAATTAAGTTGTAAAAATTTGGAATTTTAAAATTTAGTTAATTGGGCTTAAATTGGAATTGGGCCTAAATATTATATTGGTCATAAATGGGCTTGGTTGGGCCAAGTAGATTTGGACCATTGGATTGGATCCAAAATGGGCCTAAATCACACCATTTAAGTCCAAATGTAATAAATGGGCTTTATGTTTAATTGGGCCTTATGGGCTTGATATTGGTTTTATGGCAAATGAGGGTGATTCCTTATTGGGCTTGGAAATTGGGTTTGACCCACATTGACCAAGGCCCAGCCTAATGAAATCAATAGAAAGCCATCGGACTTTAATTAAACGGACATTAGATGTTAGTTGGGCTTTGAGACCCAATAGAACTAGATTTGGAATCTAGTTATAAAAGCACAATAAAAGTGTATATATTTAATTTAGAATTAAATAATAGGATTAGTATTGAATACGACTTAAATTGGATTTAACGAGTAGTTCGATATAATTCGTGAATTCATACCATATGTATTTATTCTCAAAACGAGTTGGACTCGCGCAAATGCAAACAATGTTTTGAACATTGTATTGTCACCTAATTAAAGACTAATTAATTGGATTTGATTGGTTGTATAACATGCCTTGAATGAATGAATGAATGTGGATGTGTTGTATGAATAGTGCATATCGGATGGATATTAGAAGGGAAGGGTAATTTTAGAAATTATTGTAAATTTGGAATTTATAAATTGGACCTGCGTGTCCAGCCTTATCTCTTTATCTCTATGTATTCTCTTCTCACCTAATTCCCTCAATGTAAATGAGGTTTCTCTTATTGTATTATGTAATTGGGTAGAAGTAGAATAGTGCTAGCGGGGGGAGAGGAAAGGAGGAGTGATTTGTTCTAGGAACAAGTTGTTTTATATCCATCCGCATATCACTATTATTTTACTTTACGCGCTTTATGATGTTTTAGAAGCATGCTTAAGGGTGTATGATGATGAGACCTAACAAAGATAAATTAATTGGTTGCCAATTACGCGAAAAATCCCTCAAACAATATTAAGCGATTTTCCTTCCGTTGAATGATTCTTTCTCAAGATCCGAAATTGGCATTGGTTTGTTGGCCAAAGTCAAGACCTTTGTCAATTGAGGATGTGTTTGAATCATGAGAGTTTGTTACACATCGGTGTCCTGTCCAAGTTGTGATTTGTTGGCCAAAGTCAAGATCACTTCTTGTCCATCGACATTGATTACGAAACTTTCCTTGTCAATGGGTCCCGCTTAACTGGAATCATTAGGTGTTGTGCCAAAGCCAAGGCTTAGTTGATTCAGAGGAAATGGTTAGGAAAATGTATTGGATACATTGACGTATGTATTAGATATATATGTTTCGGACTTGGATGTCCACCTACCGGATCTAGGAATTGGATGGGATCCAATTGATCTTCGAGATCTACCTAGTTAAATATCATACAACTTGTTGGCCAAAGTCAAGGTTGTGTGTTATTTAACGGGATCCTAGCCCACTAGGAAATTGGATTTCCCGAGTACTCAACAGAGGGTTAGAGACTTGTAGAAAATAGTGGGAGGCTAGTATTGAGTTTGCAATTTCATTCAGATACTTAGCTTTACGCGCTTACAAAATTATTTCGTCAATTTTTAACATTAGTTGGACTAATAAAATGTTATTTTTCTTGTAACAGTTTGACTGTACCCATTTTATCGTTAACTAGATAGTTGGACTATCGTAGTTAAGATGGCAAGCAAGGTAAATGTCCGAGACATCATCATGGGTGAAATGTCTTTAAGGGGGATAAACTTTGCTGATTGGGAAATGAACCTAAGGATAGTCCTTGGGGCAGAGAGGATACTGTATACGATCAGAGACCTCTCGGGCCTAAGCCCACTGAGCCACTTGAGCTGGAGTTATGGAAAACTCACAGTGATGATTGTGACACGGCTCAGTCGATCATGCTTGCTTCAATGACTCAACACTTTCGTCGCCAAAATAGGGACTTGGATCCTTATAATATGATGGCAAGATTGCAAGATCTTCACCGCACTAATAAGCGGATGGCGAGGTACGAGTTGGTGAAGAAAATCTTTCGCTCCCGTATGACTGATGGTAGTTCTGTTGAGGTCCATGGGACTCAAATGATAGCCGATATTGATGAATCTGGCTGTATGGGTATAGTCTTGGAGTCTGAGCTGGCTATAGATGTACTTCTACAGTCACTACCCGATACTTGGAAACAGATTGTCATCAACTACAAACTGATGAATTCGGATGACACTCTTGGAGAGTTATTGTCGATTCTCAAGGAGTCAGAGAAAGAACTTCTGAAAGGCAACAAGCGCGAGGCGCACTTTGCAACAACATCTCAAACGCCGAAAGCTGGGCTCAAGGCAACTGGGGGTGTTAAGAAGAAGAAGCATAAGAACAAAGGCAAGGCCAAGTCAACAAAGGCTTCTGGGAAGCCAAGGGACAAGTCTCAAGATGTTTGCCTGAAATGCGGCAAGAGGTCACTGGAGCGTGACTGCCGCATGAACAAGGGACATAAGGAGGACATACAGGCGGGCAAGGCTCCGGCCTCAGGTATGTTTGTTATTGAGATAAATATGACTACTTCTAGTCTTAATAAAATTGGATTTTTGATTCTGGCTGTGGTTCTCATATTTGTACTGATGTGCAGGATCTGCATGATAGCAGGAGACTGGCTTCGGGGGAGGTAGATCTACGAGTTGGAAATGGAACTTCTGTTGCTGTTTTGGCTGTAGGCACTTTTGTTTTGGAACTGCCCTCGGGGCATGTACTTAAACTAAATGACTGTTATTTTGTTCCTAGTTTAACTAGGAATATTATTTCTGTATCTTTGTTAACCCAAAGGGTACACTTTTGTATTTAAAAACACCAGGTGATTTATATATGAATGATGCAGAAATTTGCAGTGCTGATGCAAATAATGGTCTTTATATTTTGAATATAAATGAATCTCCAAAATGTAAAATAACAAACAAAAGGCTCAAAATGAGTAATCCAAAAGAAGAAACTTATTTGTGGCATTGTCGTCTGGGACACATCAACAAGACTCGCATATCCACACTTTCGAAGAAGGGTACTTGGACGGATTTGATCCAAATTCATATGACGTCTGCGAATCTTGTTTATTAGGCAAAATGCCTAAATCACCTTTTAGTGGTAAAGGTGAACGCGCCACTGAACTGTTAGCCCTCGTTCATAGTGACGTTTGTGGGCCCATGTCTAGCCAGGCTAGAGGTGGATATCGATACTTCGTAACCTTTACGATGATGATGCATCACGTTATGGTTATGTGTATCTAATGATGCACAAGTCGGAAACTTTTGAGAAATTCAAAGAGTTTCGACACGAAGTTGAAAAACAAACAGGCAAGAGTATTAAGACATTACGGTCGGACCATGGTGGCGAATACTTAAGTAATGAGTTTCAAGATTACTTGAAAGAATATGGTATTCTTTCACAATGGACTCCTCCTGGAACACCACAATTAAATGGTGTGTCTGAACGGAGAAACCGTACCTTGCTTGACATGGTAAGGTCGATGATGAGTCGCACTGAGCTACCTATATCCTTCTGGGGACATGCATTAGAAAGTGCAATTCTTATTTTGAATAGGGTTCCGTCAAAGTCTGTTGAACAGACTCCGTATGAGATATGGACAGGAAAGAAACCAGGTTTCTCATTCCTGAAGATTTGGGGTTGCTGGGCATACGTCAAACGTTTGGAAGGTACCAAACTTGAACCCAAATCAGATAAATGCCTATTTGTTGGATATCCTAAGGAAACCAAAGGATATTACTTCTATAACCCAAAAGAGAACAAAGTATTTGTTGCTCTACATGCAGTTTTCCTTGAGAAGGAATTCTAAATGCAGTGGTTAGTGGGAGGAAAGTAGAACTCGATGAAAGTCGTAGTGATACTGTTCCTGGCATTGAATCTAGAACGGAACATGAACAGTCCATCCAGGATGAGACTGAACCACAATCTTCAATTACACAAGGGTACGTAGGTCGGAGAGAGAGTCAGGGTAATACCTGAGAGGTATGGATTCCTGATCTCACCTCATGTAGATATTAATCTTATTGAGGATACTGAACCGGCTACGTATGAGGAAGCGATACAGGGTATCGAATCCACTTTATGGCAAGAGGCCATGAAGGCCGAAATGGATTCCATGTATACCAACCAAGTTTGGACACTGGTTGATGCACCAGAAGGCGTAAAGCCTATTGGATGCAAATGGGTCTTCAAAAAGAAGACAGACATGGATGGCAACGTTCAAACGTACAAAGCTAGGCTTGTAGCGAAGGGGTATCGTCAACAACTTGGAGTTGATTATGACGAAACTTTCTCACCCGTTGCCATGATTAAATCCATTCGGATAATGCTTGCAATAGCTGCATATTACGATTACGAAATATGGCAGATGGACGTTAAAACCGCTTTCCTTAACGGAAACCTGTTGGAGGATGTTTATATGCAACAACCTGACGGTTTTATCGCACCAAGACTTGCAAACAAGGTTTGTAAGTTAAATCGGTCCATTTATGGACTGAAGCAAGCATCGAGGTCATGGAACCAACGTTTTGATGAGGTCATAAAAGAATATGATTTCATTCAAAACGTAGATGATCCTTGTGTATATAAGAAGGTTAGTGGGAGTGCACTGACTTTTATTGTCCTTTATGTTGACGATGTATTGCTTATAGGCAATGACATTCCCATGTTAACGTCGGTGAAAGCTTGGCTTTCATTGAAATTCTCCATGAAAGATCTGGGAGAAGCAGCTTTTATTCTAGGAATAAAGATCTACCGGGATAGATCTAGAAAGCTACTTGGACTCTCCCAGAGTACATATATTGATAAAGTGTTGAAGAGATTCAACATGGATCAGTCCAAGAAGGGACTGTTGCCAACATCACATGGCGTCTTTCTATCTAGGGATATGTGTCCTAAAACACAAGATGAGAGAGACAACATGAGTCGGACTCCGTTCGCCTCGGCAGTCGGATCGATCATGTATGCCATGATATGTACACGACCTGATGTGTCCTATGCTTTGAGCATGTGCAGTCGATATCAGGCCGATCCAGGACAGGATCACTGGATGGCGGTTAAGAATATCCTTAGGTATCTTAAAAGAACTAAGGATGTTTTCTTAATCTATGGAGATGGAGAACTTGAGGTATCTGGGTATACCGATGCAAGTTTCCAAACCGACAGAGACGACTTCAAGTCGCAAACGGGTACATATTTTGCTTGAAAACGGCAGAGCAGTGAGCTGGAAATCTTCCAAGCAAGATACTGTTGCCGATTCAACAACTGAAGCGGAGTACATTGCAGCAGCTGAAGCAGCAAAAGAGGCAGTTTGGATCCGAAAATTCCTAATTGGATTAGGAGTAGTTCCGTTAGCAGCTGAGCCCGTTCCATTGTATTGTGACAATAGCGGGGCTATAGCACAAGCTAAGGAACCAAGGTCTCATCAACGATCCAAACATGTTCTTCGACGATTCCATCTGATTCGAGAGATCATACATCGTGGCGATGTGAAGATCGAGAAGATCGCATCAGAGGATAATATTGCAGATCCGCTGACGAAGGCTATTCCTCGGGAAAAGTTTGAGCGACATGTACATAGTTCAGGTATTAGATGCTTGAGTGACTGGCTATAGGCCAAGTGGGAGATTGTTAGACAGTAATGACCCATAGCGTCACTATTTTGTAAATGATATTGTATTATTGTACAAAATTAACTATGTAGTAATGAAATTGCCTTTTACCGTTTTGTAATTTATTTACTTAGAAATATAAATGGTAAAAGTCCCTATGATTAGTTCCGGATTGTGATGATATGAGACAGTATCAATCCATAAAGGTTTAATCATTAAATATCCCTAGTCGTAGTATTATCGAGATTGGACATCGATAATGCGGAATAGACTAGTACTACACTTGTGCATGTTGTGAGGGCACAACGGCATAGTTCTCATATATTTAAGTATTGGATACTTATGCAAGTGCGGTAGGAGGTTGTGTTTTACCGATGGTACGGAAAACAGCTTCGCTCTGGATAGACCCCGCGGAGTCCCATTGGTAGTATGTCTGCGTGTCTATGGGAGTCCGCTTCAGGGTAGGTGCGTATGATCTTAACCTGAGACTTGCATCGCTAGTACTTACGACAATCGGTAAAATTTAGGTTTGGTGGTCCATGGCTTTAACGAGTTCTGTGTATACCTCTTCTGAGTTTATCGAGAATCATAGTGTACTGGGTGTGATGTCAAGATGGGAGTATCACTTCAGACATATGGAGATGATGATCGCGAGGGATTCAGAACTAGTACTCTATAATGGTTGCAACCATCGGGATAATATGACTAGGTCAGGATTATCCGATTCAAAGAGACTGGTTGCTTGACATCCGATATGTGTTTCGGACGGGGCAGACACTTATCCAGCCCCAGCCCTAGCATGTGATCATCCGATACTGGTTCGATATACACTATACTACGGTATGCTACGCCTGTTATAGATCTAATATTCCAGTAAGAATATTTCTAGAGAATTGGGTAGGCATGGCGTTTTGCTAGAAGCTAACCTTGTCTTGTAAATCGGTAAAAACGTAGTACTTGGTACGTACGTGTTCGAATAGTTCGACAACCGGATTTACTGCCAACATATCTAGAGGTCTCTTGGGTCGCTTCCCGAAGATTCACCGATGACGTATGATTCAAACTCGATTAATCTTGGATTAATAAAGGAGAGACTTTATCTCGGATAAAGTACTGAATAAAGAGAGAGAGCGATTAATTTAGAATTAATCGTAAAATTATTATATTCGATATAATAAACGGAATTCGATTTCGACGCGAAATTGAAATTAGATTTTAATTCGGGCAAACGAATTAATTTAGAATTAATTCGTTAGCGACGTAAATAATAATTTCGCTAGGCGCAATTATTTATTTAAATTCGATTTAATTAACGTCGCGACGTAAGCTCGATATTTCGGAAATATCGAACCGAACGCGTGAGTGCAAGTGGCCCACTTTCATTTGGAAACGTGTGGGGCCCACATGACACTTGTCATTATTTGCATTATTTAATCAAGATGCAATGCATGAAGATAGTGTATAATGCACTCAGGGTAATGCATGGAAATTGAGTGTAAGACACTCTAAGTCTTTGCATGGTTTGTGTTATATTTTATTATTATTTAATATAATTATAACATAAATATAAATTGATTTTTGAGACAAAAATCAATTACTTCTCTCCCCTCTATTACCGAAACTGTGACAGTTCTTTGCTCTCCATTTTTCAGGTTTTTGTTGCAAAAAGCTTGAAGAATGTGTGTTTGTTTGGAACATAAAGAACACATCTTTGGCTAGCACCATCAAGGGATCATACAAGGTGATATGGGAAACTCATCTTAGAGCTTGGAAGGATCAAATTCAAGCTTGGAGCTTCTCTTCTACTCTTGGCCGAAATCTTCACTGCACAAAGGAGGATTTTTGCTTCATCCATTGCATCCACATTTGGGTATTTGTGAGTATTGTTTCCGCCATTACTTCAATCTAATTCATTCTTATATATATCTTGCTTGGTTTTTGATCTTGGGATATGGTTATTAGATTTCCAACAACTGCTGCAAGCTTCCTAACCGATAAAACAACGGTACTATACAGTTTGAATAAACAACAAATGCGGGTTATTGCTGCGGCTGAGGCAGCAATAGAAGCCATCTGGGTCATTAAAAAATCTAATTAGATTATATATAGTTCTGTTAGCAGCTGAGCTAGGCTACAGCGCAGACTAAAGAATTAATGGTCTCATCAACGATCCAGATATATACTTCGACTATTCATCTGATTCGTTCGGATCATACATCGTGGCGGTGTGATGATCGAATAAATGCATCAGACGATAATAATACAATCCGCTGACGAAAGCTTTTCTCAGCAGTTTGAGCGAACCGTACATGGTTCAGGTGTAAGACACTCGAGTGACTGGCTATAGGCCGAGTGGGATTTGTTGGACATTATGACCCATAGCGTCACTATTTGTACAGATCAAGGTGTTGTTGTACAAATTAACTATGTGACAAAGAGATTGCACTCTTATCATTTGTGATTAGATCACCTAGATGTATAAATGATAGGAGGTCCATATGATTAGTTCCTGGATTGAGATGATATGAGACAATATCAGTCCACGAAGGATTAATCATTAAATATCCCTAGTCGTAGTATTATCGAGACTGGACATCGATAATGCGGAATAGACTAGTATTACACTTGTGCGTGTTATGTGAGATCATAACGGCATAGTTCTCATATATTTGGGTATAGGATACTCATGCAAGTGTAATAGGAGGTTGTGTTTTACCGATGGTTCGGAAAATAGCTTCGCTCTGGATAGACCCCTCGGAATTCCATTGGTAGTATGACTATGTGTCTATGGAAGTCCGATATCAGGGTAGGTGTATTTGGTCTTAACCTGAGACTTGCATCGCTAATGCTTGCGACAATCGGTATGCTTTAGTTTTGGTCGTCCAGGGCTTTAACAGGTTCTGTGTACGCCTCTGCTGGGTATATCGAGAATCGTAGTGTATTGGGTGTGATGTCAAGACGGAAGTATCACTCCAGTCATAGTGGAGATGATGTCACGTAGGATACGGTACTAGTGCTCTTAAGTACTGCAGTCATCGGGATATTATGACTAGGTCATGTATGTCCGATAATAGAGACTAGTTACCAGACATCCGACATGTGCTTCGTACGGGGCAGACACATTCCAGCCCCAGGCCTAGCACGTGACAATCCGATACTGGATCGCAATACGCAATACTACATATACTACGCCTGCCATAGATTATATATTCCAGTAAGAATATTTCTGGAGAATCGGGTAGGCACGGTGCTTTGCTAGAAGCCAACCATGTCTTGTAAATCGGTAAGCACGTGGTACGAGGTACGCACATATTCGGATAATCCGATGACCGTATTTACTGCCAACATATCCAGGGATCTCTGGGTCGCTTCCCAAAGATTCACCGATGACAGTTGATTTAAATTAGTATTAATCTGGGATTAATTAAGAGAGAAAATTAATCTGGGATTAATTATGATGGAGAAAATTAATCTGGGATTAATTGAGGTATTATTTAATCTGAGATTAAATGTGTTCGGAAGAGAGAGAACGCGATTAATTTGGAATTACTCGGTAGAATAAATTTGATAGTTAAATTTGATTTTTCTATTTAATTTATTCGTATGGGCTAAAATTAATATATCAGATATATTAAAATGAATTGGATTTCATTACGAAATTAAAGTTGGACTTTAATACGAACGAACGAATTAATTTAGAATTAATTCGTAAACGATGTTCGTAATATATTTGCGAGGCATCGTTATTTAATTAAATTAGATTTAATTATTTAGCGACGAAAGTTCGTTTAATCGGATTAAACGGAACCGAGCCGCGACAAATGTTCGTAGAGACATTTTGAGTTTTGAATTCAAAATAGTGGGGCCCACTTCACACATGTGAAGTGGTGGTTGGAAAGTGGTTGGAAAGTGGTTGGCATTTATGCCAAAACCACTTACTTTCCAACTACTTGGTTTAGGTGAAACCAAATTACCCCAACTACATGGTTTTGGTGAAAAGGGTAAAAACCCTTTAACAAAACCCTAGCTCTCTCTCTTCACACTAATGCTTCACACAAAACACATTTTGGAACAAAAGAAAACCCTAATGGACCTCCATGGGCGTGAGCTTCATGTCCTTCTTCTCTTTGATTTTGTGGCAAGATCAACAAAGCTAGCACTTGGAGAAATCAACTAAGGTGATAGGGAAACAACTTCAAAAGCTTGGAATCAACAAAGGAAGGATCTTGGAGATCTTCAACTCAAAGCTTGGAATCAACAAAGGAAGCATCTTGGATCTTGGATCTTCTTCTCAAAATTTTAAAAGCTCAAATCCATTCAATGTAAGTAATTCCGCAACTTATTTTGAATTTATGAACATGTTTTCATGCTTATTAGATCCTTGGCATGTTCTAGGAACACCAACAGTTGTGCCCCGTGCTGGGGGAGGCTCTGAGAATGTGAGGCGTGAGGACCCTCCAAACAGATTGAATGATGATATCCCTGTCTTTGATGCAACATGGCTGAGTATGAATCATGTGCCTTTGGACTGACAGCATTGATAACTTTGAAGGCTAAGAATGTGGAAGTTTATGGAGACTCGATGTTGGTAGTCCGACAGATGCAATGAGAATGGGAATTAAAGAAAGAACGGTTGAAACCCTACTTGTTCCACCTCAGGAGTCTGGCACAGGCCCTCCCCGATTGTAAGTTCCAGCACTTGCCGTGAGAAGAGAATCAAATGTCCGACGCATTAGCTACACTAGCCGCAACTTAGGAAAATCTGGAGAAATTGGTGATGAGACCTCTAGTGTTGACAACGGCAAGCAAACCTGTCTACGAGATGGAAGGAATCTTGGAAGTAGATGTCGATGATAGGAAACCCTGGTACTATGATATTCAGCGATACTTAGAACATAGGGAATTCCTAGAAGTTGCAAGCAGAAAGGACAGGTTAGCCATCCAGAAGTTGGCTTCCCAATATGTGAGTCTGAAGGGAGAACTATACAAGAGACAATCGAATGGCATCCAGCTGAAATGTTTAAAAAAAGAAGAGGCTCAGAAGGTAATGGAAGAAGTACATGCCGGAGTATGTGGACCGCACATGAATGGGTTGAATTTATCTCGTAAGATATTGAGAGAAGGCTTTTACTGGTCGACCATGGAAGCTGACTGCGCGAAGTTAGTAAAGCATTGTCACGATTGCTAAGCACACGGTAACTTGAACCATTTGCCGCACACAGAGTTGCATGGGCTATCAGAGTCGTGGCCTTTCTCAGCATGGGGAATTGATATGATTGGAGAAATTCGACTGCATGCATCGAATGGACATCGCTTCATAGTAGTAGCAGTAGACTACTTTTAAAAATGGGTGGAAGCCGAGTCATTTCACAACGTTACAGCAAAGCAGATGGCAAAGATCATAGCCCGAAACATCATTTATCGATATGGGATGCCGCATCACGTGGTAACGGACAACATAATCTAGTTTCAAGGAGAAATGAAGGCAATGCTATAAAAGTATGAGATAAGACATCACAAGTCGTCACCTTACATACCGCAAGCAAATAGGGCAGTCGAGGCAGCCAATAAGACAATAAAGAAGATGTTATCCAAAATGACGGAGAACTACAAAGATTGGGCCGATAAGCTGTCGTACGCCCTGTGTGGATACAGAACTTATGTGAGAACAGCAACAGAAGCCACACCTTACTCTATGGTCTATGGAATGGAAGCAGTACTGCCAATGGAAGTCGAGATATAGTCCATGTGGGTATTAGCAGAAACAGAGTTGCCTGAAAAAGAATGGGCGTCGCAGAGATTTTAACAGTTAGCACTACTGGATGAGAAGAGGATGAAGTCCTTGCATCATATACAGATATACCAGAAGAGGTTGGCTCGAGCATTCAACAAGAAGGTGCGTCTTACCAAGATCATGAAGGGTGATATGATGCTTAAGTAGTCAAAGCCGTCGACGACAGACCCGAGGGGAAGTTCAGACCTAACTGGGAAGGACCCTATATAGTCCAGAAAGTAATGGGAAATGGGGCAGTGAGACTGTCAGATTTGGAAGGGAACGAGTTCACCGAGCCGATCAACGTGGACAAATTGAAGCAATATTTTACCTGAGGAAGAGAAGACCGAGCGATCATCAAGAGGACTGGCGGAAGACCTAACCCAACGGAATAGGAAATTCATCCATGCATGCATACATACACGTAACGTACTTGCATTCTTTTTTGTGTTTGTTTCGTTTTTGTTCACAGGTTTCAAAGAGGAAAAAAGAGAAAGCGGCAAATGCAAGTCAATCAGAAGCAACAACAATACAGTACATCAGTTTCAAGAATGAATCAATATCAGTTTCAGGAATGAATCACAAGGTTGAGGCCCGCATCAGTATTAGTCTCAGGGATGAGTCCCAGGGTCGAGGCCCACATCGGTATCAGTTTCGGGGATGAGTCCTAGGGTTGAGGCCCATACCAGTATCAGTTTTGGGAAGGAATCCCAGGAGGCGAAGCCCATATTATCAACGGTTGAAAAGAAGAATTCCAGTGGAGTGAAAAAAAAAAGAAAAGTCTTTCATGGTTAGACATATGTCCGGTGATGACATTGTTTGCTATAGGGTGAAACCTTAGAAACGATGAGTGCGAGATGTGCTCTCATCCGATATTTTGAGTAGTTGATCTCGGCTAGACTCATGAGCACTTGATTACGGGATCTTAGCAGTAGAAGCCTGAGTAGTCGGCGAGATGACTAGTTGAAGAGATGGCGGATCAGTGAATGACCGTTTACCTAGATGTCCATCTTGGTTTACTTATGTTACGATATGTGATATGGTTGGAAACAAAGAAGAAGTCTCTGAAAAGAAAAGGAAATATAGACCACCTATAACCGATAAGAGTGAAGCTACCCATGGGCGAGTATTAGGACCACCGTGAGGAGAAATGCTACCTTAAATGGTAGGTGTGTCGGAAAAAAAGAGAAAGAAAAAAAAAGAAAAAAGAAAAAAGAAAAAAGAAAGAAAAGAATGTTCAAAAAGAAAAGAAATAAAAGAAAGAGATGAAAGAAAAAAGAAGAAAACCATATCATCTTGAGTACGGGGAAGTAATCACAGAGTATGATCAAGACATCTAGGTTGGTTCGACCCACTGATCCAATTCTCTGAGACAAAATCATCGAGTTGGCTTACTTAAGGATTAAGCTGCGAAAGAGCCCTGGCACACACACACTAGGATTCTAGTTCAGATCACTCATTCAGACGAGCGGATTTGAGTGTATTAAGTACTTTGAAGGTTCTCTGGTTTCGACACGAAGCATTCGTTGAGGACGAAAATATGTTTAGCTATCAGGATTATCTCGTGAGAGGCAATATAGTATGTTGATGTGCAACATCACATCAGGAGATCTACCTTGACCTAATGAAAGCAGCAAGGGATAAAAAGATGAACCGAGACTGGGGGCGACCAGTCTACCATTTCTCATACAACACACGGTTCGAGAATGAACCATCACATCAGCATCATTATCAGTTTTGGGGATGAGTCCCAAAGTTGAGGCCCGCATCATCACGATCGGTTTTGGGGATGAGTCCCAAGGTCGAGGCCCACATCAGTATCAATTTTGGGGATGAGCCTTAGGGTTGAGGCCCACACATCATCAGAATGCCGGGTATGGCACTCCGAGTATAGAGACACAACCGCGACACCTCGGGTATGGGGTTTAGCACGCCGGGTATGGCACTCGGGTATGGAGACACAACCGCGACACCTCAGGTATGGGGTTTAGCACGCCGAGTATGGAAATCCGGGTATGGAGACACAACCACGACACCTCGCTTATAGGGTTTAGCACGCCAGGTTTGGAGACACAATCGCGACACCTCGGGTATGGGGTTTAACACGCCAGGTATGGCACTCTGGGTATGGAGACACAGCCGCGATACCTCGGGTATGGGGTTTAGCACGCCGGGTATGGCACTCCGGGTATGGAGACACAACCGCGACACCTCGGGTATGGGGTTTAGCATGCCGGGTATGGCACAACCAGATCAACTCAATTCAAAGTAACAGGCAAGTCAAGCAGCAGCTGGCAAGCCAGGTAAGTAAAAATGCATTGCATAACTTTGATAGGATTGTCATTGTCACACACTGCACAAGTCCTATCAAAGTGGGGGCAACTGTAGGCACTGCATTTTTGCATATATGTCCCGATGATGAGTCTCTCATGGAGACAGTACCTCTTTAAGTTGTGGAAGTCGCGGGAAACGGACGTCGGAAGGGAAGAGTCAGAAATTGACACCTTGTTGGATTTAATTCATTTGCTTAGCTTCGGGTTTGCTCATTAAGCCTTTGTTTTAAACTTATCCTTAGCCCAAAACCCCCGCAAGTCACACACCAAGCCCATACATCACCAAACCACACACCAAGCCCCCAAAGAAAACCAAATACACGCCCTAAGCCTTTAACCCCACGCCCACCTCCTTCCAAAATAACAAAATCACACATTAAACACATGCTAAAATCAAGACAAATCACCTTCCCAAATTAAAGAAATCAAATCAAATCAAATTAAATCATATTCCTAATTAAAAGAGATCAAATCAAATCAAACCAAATCACATCCCTAATTAATAGGATTTTTCCTTATAGCACACTAATTAAAATATCCCCCCATAATTACACAATATTCTTTCCCTATTCACATAAGGTAAACCCCAACCCTTGCCTATAAAAAGAATCCTAAACCAAACCTTAGAGGCCCTATCACATTCACGCCAAACTCTCCAAAGCTCTCGCTTCTCCCCTCTCTCCTCTCTGCAAGAAACCCTAACATCCTTCTCTCTCCCTTCAAGCTTTTTCACGGCAGCCTTCCCTCACACAACACACTCAACAAAGCCAATAAACCCTCATGTCCCTTACAAAACAATAAACCCTCATGCAGACTACCTCATCTCACGGCCACCCTCTCTAACTGCTCCATCACACCGACCAAGTTCACACAAATAACAGACCCCACTAACCTAACACTCACGTCCCTTAACACATTCAACCTGCCCCCATTCACGCTCTATCCCACATCAGCCACAAAACCCCTTCAATAACAAATTAAACAATCACAAGCCACGACTTCACTCACTCAGCAGCCCTTCACCAATTCAACGCATCACACAGCCTTACACCCACAGTCCACTCACCACAGCCTCACGCACACACAGCACATTCACACCACACTCCACACAAACTGACACAGCCTTACACCCACAGTCCACTCACCACAGCCTCACGCACACACAACCTTACAACACACAGCCCTCACACACACACAGCCCCATGACTGAAACCCCTTATAATTACGACAAAACAAAAACATAAATTACCCCTAAAACCATTGAAAAATAGCCCCTGAACTGCACTCCAAACCACCGAAAATAGCCCTTGAAAACTACCCAGCAACCACTGAAAATCCTGCCCAGTAAACTACCTAAAAACACCTAAAAACTGCAATGAAACTGCACCTCATATCACCGAAAATTCTTCCCTGAAAAACAGATCAAATACCGCAAAAACAGTGAGCAAACAACAACCCAAAACAGCGAGGCAATGAAGGAAAAGAATGAACCAGTAAATCGGAAAAGTTGCGGAGCATCAACCCTTCCGACAACCGTGTAACGTACTTCCAAGAGACGACTTAAGAGGTTAGACCAGAGGGCACCCTTTTCATTTATTCTCGCACTTTCTTTCTGTTAGTTATTGTTATTACTTCGCATGCGTATGATAGATTCATGTATGCTGTGGTCATAGGATGAATGAAATATGTGTTATCTCTTGCGGTATATTGGATGGAAACCCGGACGTAAATTCCGTAGCCGAATTTGAATGGACGGTAGTGCGGTATGCAGTCGGGAAACAATGCCACATATCGCTTGAGAGACACTCATATTTCGTTTCATCTGAATTTGTGTTCATTCGTTTATTAGAAAGTCATACATGATTAGGTTGTTTAGTATGTTATTTTTATGCATGATTTAGTTGATTATTTCCAAGCATGATTTAGTTATTTCTTTTGCATTAGGAACTTAATTATGTCTCTTCTACGTTTATGTTTAGATTATTATTTATTTACATTGCCATGCTTATCGATTTAATGTATTCAGGAGATTGTGTGCTTGCCGTTATTCCGACTTACTTTTATGCATGCAAACTTAGATATAGGTTATATGCAAACTTAGATATAGGTAGTATGCAAACTTAGATTTAGGTTGTTGTTGCGTAGACTCGGTTATATTATTACATAAATCTGTTCATTACAAGTGGCATAAGTAAGGGACCATTCTGAACCCAACGGTTTGAGGTTTTCCCTTGCGATGGGTGAGTGCGGCCATAAATCATTTTCCCAGTTCACACTGGGTGGCGACTCTATTTTATTTCCCCGATTTAGTTCCCCCGTGAGCTACTCTGTACTCCCAACCGGGCCGCGAGCCTGGAACAGCGTCACCGATTTCTGTGTCCTACACCCATACATAAGGTTTTTTGAGACATATAGCAGTTTTCAGAAAATGTTTTCAGATACAAATTTATGAGTTAGTTTTCCTAGAAAGAGATTTTCTAGAAAGAAAAGTTTTCAGAAACATCAATTTTATAAGAGGCTTCTAGAAAAGATAAGTTTTACAAAAAGAGTTTTCAGATAAGATTTTTAGAAAATGAGTTTAGCGTTTTCAGACAAGAAAAAAGTTTTCACATAACACGATTTCCTGGGAGAATTTTGGTTTTAGAACCAAGTATTTTCTTAATAGTATTTTAGTTTTTTTTGTTTTAAATCATCCACTCACTTATATCATACAAATGGTCTAACCCCCCAGTCCTAGTTTCTCTATTTTGCAGGTATTCCCGGAGGACGAGCTTGAGAGGATGGATACTGATGGCAGTCTTTCGAGGGTTTGGTCCACCAAGTCGAGTAAGAGTTTCGTACAATCAATGTCAGAGGATGTCATGTAATATATAATTGGTTTAGTAAATCATTCACATTCAAGAGAGTTTTAAGTGTTAATTATTAAAGTTAAAATGTGAAATGAATTTGAGTATTTAGTAAGCATTATGTATTTATGATGATAAGTTGGGCAACGGTCTCGTGCATGAATTATACATGAGATGAGTTTCACAATTAGAAAGTAAGTGGCTCAGGGGGATATTACGACCGATTCCCTGCCGGTAACATCTCTCGGATCGGGGATGTTACACCTCTCACGAAATTTTAGCCATACCTCAATCTCCGGGTTCAAATACAACTTGCTTTCTCCTTTTGTTAGTAGAAGAAGTATATTGTTCATTATTCCGCTCAAGGTGTGCCTTAGCTTTCTCATGTATTAATTTCACCAAATCTTCCTTCTTTTTACCATCCAAACTCACTTGCTCATTAATAGGAAAAACAACAAATCCAAAGGAGTCGGAGGATTAAAACTATATACAATCTCAAAAGGTGAATCAGAAGTAGTGGAATTAATGCTCATATTAAATGCAAATTCTATAACTGGTAAAAATTCTTCCCACAATTTCAAGTTTTTACCAACTATAGTGCGCATAATTGTGATAAAGTTCTATTAACTTCTTTTTTTTTTCCATCTGTATGTGGGTGACACGTGGTATAATATAACAACTTAGTACCCACTTTTGCCTACAACACCTTCCAAAAATGGCTAAAGAACGTAACATCTCCATTTGATACAATACTCATAGGTATTCCATGGAGTCGTACTATGTCTCTGAAAAATAAATCAACTATGTTTGTGACATCATCAGTTTTATGACATATTATAAAATGCGCCATCTTACTATATCAACCACAACAAATATAAAATCTATATCCTTCTTTGTCCTAGGCAAGCCTAGTACAAAATCCATAGATGTAGGAATCATTTTCCATAACATCCCCCTCATCGGAGATGCTACCGGCAAGGAATAGGGCACCATATCCCCTTGAGCCTCTGATCAAAACTACTAATATCATCTTAAATATGATCTCATACACGGGACCATTGCCCAACTCAACAACATAAAATAAACTTCGACATTGATAATTGTATACTTAAATACAATACACTTTACAACCATGTTATTGAAATTTAACATATGACACACACAAGTTAAACTATTTTCTATCTGTGAAACTATAAGGTTTTCTATAAAGCTGATTTCTTTCCAAAACTTTTTCTTAAATCTGTTCTTTCTGAGAACTATTTCCTAAAAACCATTATCTCTGAAAACCATATTTCTGAAAATCTTTTCTCTAAAAATCTGTCTCTGAAAACCTGACGTATGAGGGCATTACGTCTCGCCGTCCCCCCATACGCCTAAACTGGTGGCCTTGGGGCGTTACGTCTCGCCGTCACCAAGCCACTAAACTAGAGCCGGGGGTGCTGATCCATGTTACCCTCCTGACTCTGAATCTAGGATTTAGAGGCATTACGTCTCGTTGTCCCTCTAGTCCTGAACTACGTGTGCACACGTTCTCTGAATCTTTCAATTCCATATTTGTACCAAGTTACAACTGTAGGGATTTTAGGGGTAAACGGAGCGGAACGTGGAAAATATTTGTTCGATTTCAATAATTTTTCTCGAACAAATAAACGTATTTATTCTAATTACTCAATACTTAAAAACTGAGTTTTTTTACCCAAAAATCAGATTTTCTCATATTTGTCGTGAGACCCCAAAACTTTACATTTTGATCATTTTAGTCCTAATTTGTCAAATACAAATTTATGTGATTTTAAATCACTACCAAAAAGATTTCTACATATCATAGACATCAAAATACAACTCACAACACAAAAACACAAAAACTTGAAATGGCCGAATACACCACAAAGTTTCATGTTTTTTGCATTTTGGTCCATATTTTTTCAAAACAAGCTTGAATAATTTCCAATCAACTCCAATGATTTGTACATCTTATATACATCATTATACAACACATATATGAAAATCCCCAATTTTGGTGGAGGTTATGAACCCTAATTTCCCAAATTAATCAAATTAACAAATTGACCAAAATTAACGCAAATCAATACTTTAATCTAATCTCTAAAACACCAAACAAGTCTCACCAATTTCAAACAAATCAAGAATAATTATAGGTCATCAATAAGTGGCCTAACAACTCTAGAATGACAATAAGATCATCAAATTATCAAAAGAAAGCTTATACATCATTTATAAGCTTACTTTATTAAACATACATGCCTACATCTTTCATTCATGCTTCCAATCATTAAAACACAAACACAAGAGAGTAGAAAAACTTAAGAACTACACATGTTGTAGCCAAGAACAAAAGGAACAAATTTTCTTTTAATAGAAAATTGGAAATACTTACTTAAATCCAAGCTTTCTTGATTTTTCTTCTTGGTTTCTTTTATTTTTCTCTCAACACTTTTGTTTTAGGTTTTTGGTGGGTTGAACGTGTGTGAAGCAAATGAAAAAATATAACACTTATATACTTAGGTCATGGCCGAATTTGGTCTAGTAAATATACAAGATATTTTGTTAACTTTTCAAACAAATATCTAACAAGTCAAATGGCATTTGACTTCATTTTTTCTTTAATGTAAAGTCAACAATTTACACTAGTTAATCATTTCTTAACTTTATCATAGTGGTAGATATTTAAATTTTAATTATATTAATCATTAACAATTAAATAATTAAATAATTAATTAAATATAAATATCTCAAATATATGTATTATATTTACTTTAATATCTCAAATATATATATTAATGATATATGTAAAATATCATAATTTGACATTTAATTAATGTGTATTTAATAAAATCACATATTAAATACAAAAACACATTAATTTGAAATGACCAAAAGGTCCTTTTGCATGTATCCTTGATTTAACCGTTAAAAGATTTATAAATAATCAATATGATTCATAAAAGATGCCCTAGTGCTCTACGAGTATATTTCATTATTGAGACTCTCTAGGTTTAGACATATCCTTCACGAAATCTAATTTCATGTCCATAATCTACCCACCAGTAAATTATGACGAATACGGATAAACTCATTGAACCATACAGGTCTAGGTCATTGCATACATATAATCCTTCTATCACATGTATCTAGATTATTCCAGAGATATAGATATAAACGTCAAATCTCTATAGATATAATCACGCCGACGTTTCTATTAGCAATCTCACAATAACATTTAGAACTCGCTTCTTCAGGGTACCACGGGCCCCCGGATTTAACAGTTTGCTAATTACATATTGAATACTTATGCTCTGTACACAGAGCTGACAAATTCTATCTTGACACACACATGATATTTGGAGAATCAGTCCACACCCATTGGACAAACAGAGGTCTGAACTAAATAGGTCGGTGATGTGACTGCCATCAACGTATGGATGATGTTTTATATATCCACAGTGGTATCTAAAGTCAAAGAATCACTATGCTACTCAACCCGAGAAGATTCTTATTGACGTTGGTTTAGCATCCATTAAGAATCTTTGGTGAGTCATTCAGTGTTTATCTGATATAAACACCTATATGTCTATAAGAGTCTCCACGAATCATGGTTCATTGAGAATCAGTCATTGGAATCCAATATTCTAATATACGACATGTACCGGTCTCAACGGGTTTACTTACTGACCAAGTAATGTAAACCTTGACCAGAAAAAGTTAAAGAAATGATAATGTTATGATAGAACTCAATGACAATTGTGATGCTTTAGCAACTGTATCATAACTAATCATTCTAAGGTCAATTATATCTTTACCATATATAAAGAGATGTTATATATTAGAAAATGTTTATTTTATTCATAATAAAATGTTACCGAAGTATTTATAGGGAAATACATAAAAAAAATTGGTGCTCCGAGCACCAACCTTAACAACAACTGAGGTGGGTTTTTCCCTATGCCTCCAAAAATTACAAAATCATACTTTTGAAATCATCACTTTCTAAAAACATTTCTCAAAATAATTTTATTCATAAAACATCTGGAAATAACTTGGCTAGTGCGGAAAGGTAAGTTTCAAATCAAAAAAACAAGTAAATACAACTTGAGAAAAAGGTCAACTCACAGATTAATCTATATGGCCATTGAATCCTGGATGCGACTGAGAGTCCCCTGCAGAAAATAAATTTTTCATGTATTCGAGTATGGTTAGCATATTTATACTAGGAAAATCATCATGATCATGGATGTAGTGGATGCTTATACATGTCGTATACGGAACCTTTAGGGTGCCCTCTAACTTCCTATGATAATTATGAAATGGAATGAAATTATTTCTATCTCGTGTAACGACGCCCACGCAAGTAGACCCAGGCAGAAAGCATGGTCTGTTTCGTATCGTGACGCTAAGGGTTCCGCGTCGTGATGCCCACCTGACCAGGCCTAAGGCAGAGCCTCTACTTATTACGCATCGCTACATAAAATGATGGGTGTCACGATGCTCACACGATCAGGTCCGACGCAGTGAGCCTCTGATTCTTACTCGTCGCGACGCTGGGTGTTAAGTGTCGCGACGTTAAGCCAATTTCAAGGCCTAACATCAACTCTTCAATAACCTACCCAAGCAATCACCACCATCATCATCATAACTCAAATTCAACTTAACATAATCTCATTCCATATTATCCATCCCAAACCCAATCCATTTATTTTAATATCATCAAGTCCCAATATCCAATTCCACATACTACAATCTAATCTAATGTTCAGGGATTTCTTAATTTGGGAGTTTCTTATAATCCTTATTTTCTCTACACCATAACCACATAAACAATATCAATCACCATCCAACAATACCCATTAATCATCAATTCATCAAAACAACAACATGACAAGTTTGGGTCCAGTCTCTTCTTACCTTGACTTGATCAATTTTCTACTTCGATTGAGTTCTTTTAAGGCTTGTCTTCCCCTCTTTGCACTTGTTTCACACTTGGTTTTGCCATGAATTGGTTGAGATAATGAGAAAGAAAACTTGCAAGCTTTTCCTCTCTTCTTTTTTCTCCCCTCTTATTTCTTTATTTCTTTCTCACGGTTTCTCCATTATTTTCTTTTATTCCTGATGAATGTATCATGGCCCTTATTTATACTAGGGACTGAGTAAATAATAATTTAATGGAAAAAAATTAGAAATTTGGAGAGTTTTATAAATTAGTCCTCGAGTTCTGTTCATCCGAATTTGTTAGCTATATTTTTGACCTATTTCCATTTCGAATTTGGAAAAATGTCTAACTCGGAATTTGTAGGTATCGGTTTTAGCCTTCTGACAATATAAAATTCATAAAAATCAGAAATCATATGAAAATGTTATGCCTGAAATACTAAGGGTTATTCGGAATGGAACGTAAGCTAAATTCTGCATCAGAATTGCAAGGAATTTATCGAATGTCCCAAAAGTCATTTCATGAGAACATACATGCTTGAGCATGATTTACGTCATGTATTATGCCATCCATAAATTAGTAATCATCGGGATTACCGGGGTGTTACAAATTCTCCCCCCTTGAATAGGATTCATCATCGAATCCCTTCTAATGTTGAACTTTTTAGGTCCGTCTTGGTTTGAAAATATCTGGTCTATGTTGATGTTATCCTCATTACTTCCTTCCTACTCTTCTACTCGAGAATATATTATTATGACTTCTGGAAATCTCTTATTTTTATATACTCTATTCGATTCTTATAGTTGAATATTTAGTCTTTAGAAGTTCCTTCAAAAACCATTTTTTAGTGTGGAAACTAAGTCTGTACAATATATATATTGTCTATACAGAGATATATTCCTTCAAAGAACTTATCATCCATAAAATTTATCTATCTCTTATTCTACACTTCATTATGTCTAGACGAGTGTACTAAACATACTGAATCTCTTATGGTCTGAGCTTAAGTCATTCTCAAACTGGTGCCCAAGTGAATCACCTCTTTTTTTGTTTGATACTCTATGACTGAATTTACTTTATCTCATTATTTTCTTTAAAGATCTAATACTTCTTAAGATTTCCTAGACAGTCACTCATCTCATTATTGCTTCCACCCAAACACACTTAACTTGTAAGGTCCTCCTGACCGAATTTGATGCACACGTGCTAATATGGTCGTACCCATGACTACTCCAATTGCATCATTAGTCCTCATTAATAATATTTAATCTATACGGGAAATTATACCAATCTGCTCACTTAAGAAGCACTTTTGTACCTAAGTCGTATTGATATCATATGACATTACTGATTATACATCTGAATTCTTCACAAATAGTGCTTTCACGTCTCTAAGGATGCTTCTGTCTCCTATAGCTAGGTCTCTTCATGTTCAGCCTTAACTCGGAGGTAATTGTATATAAGGGTAATACTTGACGTTATTGTAACTGATCGTACTTGATAACTTCTTGGCTCTACATGCTCAATTTGATCTAACGTTCATTCTCATAAATTAATTATTCAACTCTCTATTTCCTCCTAGCTAAGTTTCAACTGCTTATCAGCTTCGCCCTTCAAGTTCTCTTAACTTTGCTTATCTGTACGGCTTAGGACTTCATAGTTACTGGTTAAATTGTTCATGCTCTTCTAGATTACTGTGATTATTTACTGATGCCTCTTATATTCAGGATACGAGGTAGCAATATTAGGCTTAAGTGTATGTATATTTGTTCTTAAACTGTATTCCTTACGATTACCATCACCGTTATGTTGGACAATTATCACCCATAGCATCACTATTTTTAAAGAACAATGTGTTTTTTGTAAAATTGACTATGTGACAAAAGAAAATTGCTATTTTATCATTATTTTAATTAGATTACTTGGATATATATTAATAATAAAAGTCCATATGGTTAAATCGGATTAATAAGATATGAGATAGTATTAGTCCCCGAACAGTTTAATCATTAAATATCCCTAGTCGAAGTGTTATCGAGACTGGACATTAATAATGCAGAATAGACTAGTATTACACTTGTGCGCGTTATGGAAGCTTAATGGCATAATTCTCATATATTTAGGTATTGGATACTTATGCAAGTGTAATAAGAGGTTCTGTTAGCCGTCTTTGGATAGACCCACTCGGAATCCCATTGGTAGTATGACTATGTGTCTATGGGAATCCGAATCAGCGTAGGTGTATTTGGTCTTAACCTGAGACTTGCATCGCTAATACTTGCGATAATCAGTATACTTTGGTTTTGGTCGTCCAGAGCTTTAACAGGTTCTGTGTACGACTCTTCTGGGTAAATTGAGAATCGTAGTGTATTGGGTGTGATGTCAAGATGGAAGTATCACTTCAGTCATATGAAGATGATGATCACGCATGAATACAGAACTGGTACTCTTAAATGCTGCAGTAATATTTTTGTCCTAAAGTTTTATCAGGATTCACACCTTTTTGCAGCAATGGAATAATTTTTCTGATTTTTTTGATTTTTTCTTTGATTTTTCTCTATTTTTTATTTATATACAATATCTTCCATCTATGTAACGAGCGTTGGGTCGGTGGCTCCCAAACCAGTTGGCTTTAGGGCACCATGTGTTAAGACACCCCTACGGACTTAATTACTCAGACTTCAGATATATATATTTTGCAGCATCTTTGATCCATGTAGCGAGCTTTGGGCCAATGACTCCCAAACCAGTTGGTTTTAGGGCACTAGATGTTAAAACACCCTTACAGACTTAATAACTCGGATCTCAGACGTTTTTTTTTTTTTTTTTTTTTTACTCCATTGCTTTTTTTAGATGCTTTCTCCAATTAAACTAGAGCACTGAATATTACAAACTTTTCAATTTTAGCTCACGACCGTATGTTACTATGCATATTGATAATATCTGTCAACTGAGCATATAAAGATTCATTTTAGTCAGTTTTATGGAGAATTCACAAATTAAATAATTAAAATGAAATAAACAAAAATTAACTTGTTTCAAAATAGGTTTGAGATACGTATCAGGAGTGGAGGCAACTCCTACTCAGCTATCTTTTACCAATTTCACCTTTTTAGTCAAAAATAAAAAACACAAAAACGCAAAATATTTTTGTAATTTTTAAAAAATTTCTAATTTTTTGTATTTTTCGAAAAATTTTGGACTAAAAATAAAAAATAACATACAAACTAAAAACAAGGTACTAATAAACTAATTCTCTCCCCCAAACCTAAATGAGACATTGTCCCCAATGTCTTAAACAGTAGAATAGAGAGAGTTTAGAAGATAATACCTGGTTAGCAGAAATTCTACAGGAAATTAAAGGTTAAGATCCAGATTAACCCGACGCCTCTTACCACGATCGTCCCCAGACCAATTTATCTTTGAAATGATAGGGTCAACTTGTGGTTCATAGGCTATGAGTTGGTCTATTAGATCTGGAGCAGTTCTGGCAGTGAAGAGGAGTTCTTTCATAGGTTTTGACACGAACCCATTTCTCCGAGCATCATCAAGAACACACAAAGAAAATCATAAAATCCATCAACGTTAAGCAGTCCAAGCGGTTTCTGGTGTATGTTCAGGTTCGCCCAAGATAGAACTATAAAAATTTCCTCCAATGTGCCCAAGCCACCTAGCAAAGCGATAAAAGCATCAGCACGGTTAATCATTTCTACCAGTCGTTCAGGACATACCTTGCACGATCAGTTCCTCTCCGTTTGATTTGATGAACCAATAAGATTTCCCTCTGCCAAAGGTTTTGGGATGATTCCCAAAACATGACTGCCTCCTTCCTGTACAGCCTTTGAAACGATCCCCATAAGTCCAAGATTTCCTCCGCCATATATTAAGTGCATATTCCTTGCAACTAAGACTCGACCCAATTCATGTGCTGCTTCTATGTATTGTGGCTTAGTACCAACACTACTACCGCAAAACACGCAGATGTTTTCAACTCGTCTTCTTGAAGTGGCTTCCATATTTTTTTTTTTTGTATTTCTTTTTCAACTCTGGATGCCTTCAAAATTGCAATGACGGGCTGAATTTATAGTACATGAAAAAGGGTGAGTAATAATAGCACTAATATCTTCCAAAGGACGATTAGTAACAAAATAGTAAAATAGATCGTGATATGGTCAAAAAGGTCCGGATCCTATCTAAGAAAATAAAGAAAACAACAAAACAAATCACAATTATTATAAGAAAAGACAAAGAGATATAATATTTACAAGAAAAGTAACGGCTTGATTGACGTCTATGCGTCAGGGACAAGCTTCCCATCCAATTTTCTTATAAATTGGCAAACAGGGTCTTTTTGTTGGAGTTTCTAGAGTCCCAAGATCAAAACTCAAGCATGAATCATAAGCGAATACAACGATTTAAGTGCGGATACTTACATCGTGTTGGAGTTTAATCAAGTCCACAAGATCACAAACAATGCATAAAAACGAGATGAATACACAAAGGAGTAAGGCGGAATTCATACTCACATTGATGGGTTTTGATGAAATGAAGAACACAAGCCTTCAAGCTTCTCAAACTCGCGGTAATGGAGCTCCTTGTGCTGCTGGACTGCTCGGTTTTGGGGCTGTCTTCCTCTCCAAGATTCGGCCATGCATGGACTCCATTGAAGCTCCAAGCTTCAAGCTTTCCAAGCTCACAAATTCGTTTCCCTATCACCATAATATTACCCAAGGTGTGCTAGCACTAAGCTTCTACATTTGCTTCTCATGATTCGGTCAAACCAAAAAAATTTTGAGAGCAAGAAACGGTTCCAAACCGTGAGGGAGAAGAAGAGAAAAGAGAGGGAGAAGAGATGGAGAGCAAAATGCGTAAAAGAGAGAGAGAGAAAGAAAAAGTGTAATTGGGTTTTTATATTTTTTTTTTAATTTCCAAAATTAATAATAATAATAAAACCTTTTACCACTTTTATTTCTATTAAAACAATTCCTTTTACTTTTCAAAAAGCAAAAGTCAAAAAAGCAAAAAAGGTGCTTTTTCAATTATCTATCACTATTCACATCAAGTCACTTTAATAAAGTGACAACATGTCATATCACATCACTCAAAGTGACAAGTGATTTGACAATTGACGCGACTAGCGATTTGACGCTTGATGTGACTCGCGTGCCGCGCTCGAATTCGAAATGCGAATGCGCTCGCAATCACTCTCGGGCTCGGGTTCGCTAATTCCAAATTAACGAATTTTCCGTCGCGTCGTAATTAAATGATTACGCCTAGCGAATTCACTATTCACGTCGCTAACGAATTAATTCTAAATTAATTCGTTCGCCCGAATTAAAATCTAATTTTAATTCCGCGTCGAAATCCAATTTCGATTAATATATCGAATATATTAATTTATCGATTAATTCCAAATTAATCGTTCTCTCTCTTTAATTAATATTTTATCCCAGATAAAATATCTCCGCAAATAATCCCAGATTAATTTTCTCTCTCGTCGAATTAATCCCAGATTAATTCTATCTCTCTCTTCAAATTAATCCCAGATTAATCAAAGTGCGAGTAATACGTCATCGGTGAATCTTCAGGAAGCGACCCATGAGATCTCCGGATATGTTGGCAGTAAATACGATCGTCGGACTATCCGAACACGTAAGTACCTCGTACTACGTTTATATCGATTTACAAGACAAGGTTGGCTTCTAGCAAAGCGCCATGCCTACCCAATTCTCCAGAAATATTCTTATAGGAATATATAGATCTGTATCAAGCGTAGTATACCGTAGTATTGTGTATATCTGTCCAGTATCGGATGATCACATGCTAGGCCTGGGGCTGGAGATGTGTCTGCCCCGTACGAAACATATATCGGACATCAAACACTAGTCTCTTAAATCAGACAATCCTGACCTAGTCATATTGTCCCGACGGTTGCAACCTTTATAGAGTACTAGTTCTGTGTCCTGCGTGATCATCACCTCCATATGTCTGAAGCGATACTTTCCATCTTGACATCACATCCCAACACTACGATTCTCGATAAACCCAGAAGAGGTGTACACAGAACCGGTTAGGGTCCCACCACCAAACCAAAGTTTACCGATTGTCGCAATACTCTAGCGATGTAAGTCTCAGGTTAAGACCATATACACCTACCCTGATGCGGCCTCCCATAGACACGCAGACATACTACCAATGGATTCCGCGGGGTCTATCCAGAGCGAAGCTGTTTCCCGTACCATCGGTGAAACACGACCTCCTATCGCACTTGCATAAGTATCCAATACTTATATATATGAGAACTATGCCGTTGTGCCCTCACAAACGCGCACAAGTGCAATACTAGCCTATTCCGCATTATCGATGTCCAGTCTCGATATACTACGGCTAGGGATATTTAATGATTAAACCTTCGGGGACTGATACTGTCTCATATCATTCTCAGTCCAGGTACTAATCATAGGGACCTCTCTTCATTTATATATCTATGGTGATCTAATCACAAATGATGAGAGTGCAATTTCCTTGTCACATAGTTAATTTGCTACAACAACACAATGATCTGTGCAAATAGTGACGCTATGGGTCATTTTGTCCAACAATCTCCCACTTGGCACATAGCCAGTCACTCAAGTGTCTAACACCCGAACTATGTACGGTTCGCTCAAATTGCTGAGGAAAGGTTTTCGTCAGCGGATTTGCTTAATTATCGTCTGACGCGATTTACACGATCATCACATCGCCACGATGTATGATCCGAACGAATCAGATGATATAGAAGTATATATCTGGATCGTCGATGAGACCTTTAATTCTTTAGCCTGTGCTGACGCCAAGCTCAGCTGCTAACAGAACTATATCTAATCTAATTAGATTTATTATTGATCCAAATGGCTTCTATTGCTGCCTTAGCTGCAGCAATAATCCGCATTTGTTGTTAATTCGGCAACAGTTATCTTGCTCGGAAGATTTCCAGCTTACTGTCCCAGTGTTCAATCTTTATAGTACCGCAGTTTTTTACCGGTTTGGAAACTTGCAGCAGTGATCCCAGTCACTTCAAGTTCTCCATCTCCATAGTTTAAGACAACATCTTTAGTTCTCTCAGATACTAACAGATGTTCTTAATCTTCAATCCAGTGACTATCACATGGATTGACCCGATTGTGACTCCATATGCTCAAAGCGTATGAGACACCAATACAAGTACATTTTAAATGTACAATTTCTCAGAGAGTGTTACCAACTCCAAATCTAGCCCAGTAGATCTTTATTCCTTGAATAAAGTTGTTACTCCCTACTCCCCCAGAATTCTACGGAGAATTTCTTATGAAAGCCAAGCTTTCACCGATTGTTTTATGGGAATTTCATTGTCAGTGCCCTCTCCCACTAGCCTCCTAATATACACAAGAATTATTTCGTTTTGAGTCAAATCATAAACTATTATGATTATTTCAAAACGTCAGTTCCAAGAACCCTATGCTTGCTTCAATCCAAACATGGATTGAATAATCCGCAAACCTTGTTTGTCGGTTATACAAAATCGTCAGAATGTTGTAAACATTCTCCAAAAGGTTTCCTTTTCAGGAAAGCGATTTGATCTGCAACTGACATATTTCATAAATGAAATATACAGTTATCAACAAGCATCTTCAAAATGGATTTACCATGGCAACAGGTAAAAGGTTGAACCGTTATTAACACAATGTTGATAACGATACCTTTCCGTCAAAAGCCCAGCTCTGTACGTTGGTATGTTGCCTTCCATGTATGTCTTCCTTGAAGACGTTTAATGTACCATAGGCACAATGCCTTGGGGTACAACAACTAGTATCCAAAATAGTTGTTAAACATGGAATCCATTTCGATTCATGGCACTTTGCCATAATAGGGAGTCGATACCGTGTATCACTACCTCATACGTAATCAGTTGGTGTACCTTAAAAGATTAAATCTTTATGAGGTGAGATCAGAAACCCATACCCCAGGTTGTTTTTCTGACTCTCTCTGATCTACGCGGTTTTCTTGTGTATTTGAAGATTAATGGTATAAATTCATCATAGATGAACTATTGTGTTCCATTACGGACCTCGTGCCTAGAACAGTATTACTCCATTTTTCATCATCGGTATCACTATCCTCCCACTGACCACTGCATATCGGTATTTCACTCAGGAAAAACCGCATGGTGAGCAACAATCACATTGTTCTCATGTGAGATTTATAAGTACTATACTTATGGTTTCCCTTAGGATAACCTATATTGGCACTAATCCAATTTGGGTTCTTAGTTTGGTATCATCCAAACTTTATGCCTGGCATACCCAAATTATCAGGAATGAGAAACCTCGTTTCTTTCCTGTTCACATCCTATATGATATCTGTCAAACAGATTTACATATGAACCTTATTCTAAATAAGTTTTGCACTGTTAATACATATCCTGTTTGAAGGAAATGATAGCTCAGAGCGACTCGTGATAAACCTTATCATGTCCAACAAAATTCGGTTTTTGTTTCGGACACACCGTCTAACTGACATGTCTCGTTTAATTGTTTCCCAGACAACAATACCATAAATAAGTCTCTATTGATCAAATCAATTTGAGCTATTTATTTGTCATTTATATGTTTGAGATTTTTATTTATATTCAAAATATAAATTATGTTATTTACATCTAATGTCTTTATCTCAGTATCATCTTTATATAATAAAACACTCAGTGTTCTATAATATAAAGGTTTAATCCCGCAACGGATTAAACACTGATAAAGAGACAATGTCTCTAGTCAAACTAGTTACATTATAACAGTTCCTAATTTAAGTACACACCCCAGGTTAGTTCCTAAACTTAGGTATCTACGGTCGAAACAGCGACTTTCGTCCCGTTTCCGATTCGCAGAGGAATCTCAGCTTGAAATCAGTATCCTGCTCAAAGCAGATTCTGAATATCAATACATATATTTTATGTACCACCACTAAGTATTTAAAATCTAATTTCAATACTAGCTGTGAACATAACTAAGACAAACATATTTAAAGTTAGAGCCTCGCCCTTTCTTTAATTCCTTCGTGTTTTCCATATCCAAATGGTAGTCACTTTGGGATATGTCAATTATCCTTTTCAATATTTCACAAACCTTTGGCCAAGCCTTGGGTTTCGGAATATCGAAACGATGTGCACCTTGTGCTACATGCCCAATTGCAAACTTTGACTTTACATGAATAGTCAATTAATTCTCCAAGAATTATAAATTGCAATTTTAATACTTCTTAAATCTAAAGATAGATTTATTATAAGTATATTAATTAAGCATTAAAGTCATCATCACATAAATCTTCCAAAGATTTTATATGCTCTACTTTTTGCTTAATTTTGGGCTTAAGGTATAATAAGTTATTTTTATCAAATAAAGTAACATATTATTTATTCCCAATTTGAAATTAAATCATTTAAAATATTTTAATCCTAGATTATATTTTAAATATTCACTTTTCATTTTATCTTGATTACAATAGTCCAACTATTTAATCAACGATTAGTGGTACTTTATATATTATAATGATTATAATAGTCCAACTATATAATCAAATATAATCCAAATTAATTAACCTCAATTACATTGATTACTATAATCCAATTATAAAATCAACTGTAAACTGAAATTAATTAATTCAAATATATTGATTAATATAATCCAATTATATATAATCAAGTATAATACAGTCCAACTGTTTATTCAAAACAACAATTTAAATATTAGTCTAACTAACATTTAATCTAATGACGAAATAATTAAATGAGCGTGTTTAGCGAGTATTCGAACGAATGTTGCAAATTCAATACTTGCCTCCCACTATTTTTCGTCGAGCCTCTAACCCTCTGTCGAGTACTCGGGAAACCGTGTTTCCTAGTGGGCTAGGATCCCGTTAAATATCACACAATCTTGACTTTGGCCAACAAATTGTATGATAATTAACTAGGTAGATCTCGAAGATCAATTGGATCTCATCCAATTCCTAGATCGGTTAGGTGGACATCCAAGTCCCAAACATATATCTTATATATGTCTATACATCGAATGTATTCCCTAACCTTTTTCCTCTGAATCAACTAGGCCTTGGCTTTGGCACAACAAACCTAATGATCCCAGTCAAGCGCGGACCCATTGACATGGAAGCTTCGTAATCAATGTCAATGGACAAGAAGTGGTCTTGACTTTGGCCAACAACCACAACTTGGACACGACACCGATATGGAACAAAGCCTCGTGATTAAAACACATCTTTGATGGACAAGGGCTTGACTTTGGCCAACAACCCATGCCAATCTCGGATCTTGAGTAAGAATCACTCAATGGAAGGAAAAACGCATGATATTTAACGAGGGTTTTTCGCGTGCAAATTGGCTACCAATTTAATTATCTTTGTTAAGGTCTCATCATCATACACCCTTAAGCATGCATTCTAAACACATAATAAAGCGAGTATGAAATAAAATAATAATGATATGCGGATGGATATTTTACATTGATCCTAGATCAAATCTCTCACTTTCTCTCTCCCGCTAGCACTTGTATTACTTCTACCCTTCTACACTTACACTACACTTTAAGAAACCTCTTTTACATGGAGGGGAATAGGTGAGAAGAGAATACAAAGAAATAGGAGATAAGGCTGGACACGCAGGTCCAATTTAATAAATCAAATTTATTACAATTTCCAAAATCGCCCAACCCGACTAATATCCATCCGATATACATTATTCAAACATCACAACCATGTATTCATACAAGCATGTTATCAATCAATCAATCAAATTAATTAATCTTGATTATTAGTGATCATCCAATGTTCAAACAAAGATTTGATTTTTGTTCGAGTCAAACTCGTTTTGCGAATACGTACTCAAAGTACAATTTCTACGAATTAAATTAAATTACATAATTAAATCCAATTTAATACGTATT
Source organism: Zanthoxylum bungeanum (assembly GCA_019454045.1). NCBI lineage: Eukaryota > Viridiplantae > Streptophyta > Magnoliopsida > Sapindales > Rutaceae > Zanthoxylum > Zanthoxylum bungeanum. The sequence continues at coordinate 914 of SKCR01050963.1, read as the reverse complement.
TAATTCTAATTCATTATTTAATTCTAAATTAAATATTACACTTTTATTAACGAACCTTTACGACTTAAATTCCAAATTTAATCGCAACGGGTCTCAAAGCCCGATTAACATCTAATGTTTTATTTAATTAAAGTCCAATGGGCTTTTAATTAATTTCTATAGGCGTGGACTTTTGGTCAACTCGGGTCAAACCGAACAACCAAAATCCAATCCGGGAGTTACCCCATAAGCCTTTAAATTAATTTTGGCCCATTAGGCCCAATTAAATAATTAAGGTCCATTAAGTCATAATTGGACCTTTTGGATTCGGTTTTGGGCCTAATTGGATCCAACCAATTTTGCCTAAACCCAACTTTGTTACAACAAAGCCCAAAAGCCCAATTACAACCTAATAAGCCCAATTTCCAAAATCAAGCTCAAATTAATTAACTTATAAAATTCCAAATTTCACAATTAATTAACCTAAGTGTAATACACAATCAATTACCCAATTAACATTTCTAAAATATCAATTAGCCTAATTAATCATGCACTTTAACAACCAAATAGTGTCCAACACAATTCAATTAAAATCAAACCCAATTAACATGCTTTCAAGTCTCGGCAATTAGGGGTTTTTCAATTCGATTCGGTTTCAATCCAATTGAGTCCATAATCATAATTTCCCAAATCAATACAATTCATCCAATGAATTAAAACAACAAAATCACAAAGAATTTCATGTTCTTAAAATTCGGCCAAGCCACTTTAAAAGGGAAAAATGTTCTAAATCAAAATTCAATCCAATTGAACATCAAAGCAACATTAAACCAATTGTTTTAAGTCATCCAATGATCAAACAAAACAAAATTACCAAGACATTAGGGTTATGCAATTTTTCGGCGGCCAAGCCTCCAATTTGGGGAAAATTGAAT
>SKCR01050962.1:0-38266 GCA_019454045.1 Zanthoxylum bungeanum | reverse complement strand
ATTATGATATTGTATTTTATTTTAATCAAATAAATTTACTATTCACGTTTTTTTTACAGATGCGTTAAATTTAAATGCAATTTCACTATTCCAATCTTAACCACATCAAGCAAAACTTGTGCCTAAAAGTAAGTTCAGGGTGTTAGCTTTCCAACGAGCTTTTACACACCCAATTTCGAGTTCAAATGAGAAAGAACTAATCAAAACAAAAACGGCGCGCTGATACCACTGTTGGGAAGCGGCTGCGAGTGCACAGCGGAAAATTAAAAATTATGATGTCGTTATCCATTTGCCCAAGACCCATTTGTTTTGATTATTCTACAAGCCTATGCATGTTATATATATTATAAGTATAAAACTCATAAAACATGCAAAGAACATAAACTTAAACATGCTAACTATCATAAGAACTCTAATTAAAATAAAGAAAGAAAAAGACTTACTTGAACCGAAAACTCCTCCAGTCCTCCCTCCAATCAACAAGCTTTTCTCGAACTCAGCAAGCTCTTCCACATTCCAAAGAGCCACCCAAGTGTGTGGCCTCCAAAGGTGCACACACCAAAGCCAAAACTCAACGGCAAGACTACGCCTTGAGTGCACGGGTATTCTGCCATTGGTGCTAGCCTAGGCAAATACCTCAAAACTTTTAACTTGAGATTCCTCTAGTCAATTAGACTTAAGGATCCTCAAAATCAGTGGCTTACTCTTAAACTTTAGAGTTGCTCACTTATATAAACCCAAGATATGAAAGATTTTTTGTGTAAAAATTTGTAAAGAATTCTTTGGGTTTATATAGGTGCTCCAAAGACAACAAAATTAATTAAGAATCCGATGTGGGATAAATGCTAATTAAATATTAGCCATTGGATCTTAATATAGTGGTTTAATGAGATTATAAAACCCCAATAAGAGTTTGGGCCGAATTGGAATTCAAAAATAAAAAAAATTTATTATTCACGTTTTTTTTTCTTATTCATTTTTCCAAATCCCAAAGTGCCTCTATCATCATTCACCAATCCCTAAGCCACTTTGGAACCTCATAAATGATCTGTTCAATAATTGAACACATTGAACCATTTATAAACAATTCCTACAGCAATCATATATGTTGTTAAATTTGTACTGTGCACTGTTAACCATTGATTTCGACTTTGTTGTGTATGACCTTTTGGGTTCCCCTCAAGTTGGGCATGAAATGAATCGTGATAATTTAATCGAACATAAATTATCCTCCGATCAGATGGTCGTTCGATTTCAATGACCAAGGTTGACATCTAGCAACATGCCAAGGCCCCCAAATGAGAAGGAAAGATATATACCCATTCTATATGCGATATACATATGATACGGTCCCCCGCCTCACTGTATCCCCACCGTTTGACCTAGGGTATGGAAAGTGTCTACCTATATAGTCAAAGGTATGATGTTGATAGTGTCATGAATCGTGCTAACCCAAGAATCTCACATGATTCTTCCGCTGCGGCCATAGTCTCAAGCACTGATCACACATATCAACTCGCGAACTGGAATACTACTCTTATAAGAAAATATTATCCGAGAGAGTGGCGATTCTCTGTTGTATCTTTACAAACTTCATGTGTTTCAATAAATGACCCAATCATACCCTTATGACCGGATCTTTTGAGCTAGGGAAGGAGAATGTCAAAGTCATTTGATCCACACATAAGATTGTAAAGAACTCAAGTCTAAGGACTAGTCATACAATCGATACATGAAAGTTCTCATAGACACATGGGATAAACACTCCATGTGAAAACTTTCGGCGGTCAGTTCAATGCACACGAGAAACTCATGCATCCATGTGATACACCAAGCAGACGGATCTCCGCTAGCAGCCTATGAGATCAGCTACCCCACTTAAGGGCGGATCATATCATCATGCTAGTCTCTCCGCTTTGTGAACGTCCAGTTTATTCACAAAACTAACTATGAATGTTTGAGAGTAATGATTCTCATAAGGCGTGGAAGCCATCATCTTATTACTCCAAGGGCTTTATTACAGTGTTTGATGATTCATATAATTTATGTAAGACACGTATAATAAAGATTTCCATTTTATTAATTAATGAAAATATTCAAATACATGTACATATAGCCCATCCACAAGTTGGGTATATGGCATATCCCTAACAAGGAATACCTAGAGAAGGTTCTATAGTCATAAAGACTCGAGAATCATGACTACTCCCACTCGACTCCTCAATATCAAACTCAATCGTAAGTTTCAGAAGGGGTGAGACGACCTGCAGAGGTAAGTCTACGTACTTTTCCATTGGTGTGTCACTCAAACTCAAAGAACTCTCAGACGACATAAGATCTCAGCCTAGAAATATTAAACCTTCTTAAATCATATACCCCATATGATCAAACTACCTTAACCCACGAACACAACCTAAATAATCCTCTAAGTACCTTGAAGATCAAACCCTTAAATTGGACAAAAACATTTTAAATCTACTCTATGAACACTTGAAGAAATTGAAGAACACGAAGAAGATGCGAAGAATACCATGAATACGAGAGAGCTCCCACCTTGTAACTTTCGATGGATGAGGAAAATAAGTCGTGAACATCCTCTTATAACCCTTTTTTGTGCCTCATTTTCCCTCAAAGACGCCTCGAAATTTGCCACTTGGGCCACATTTATGACAAGATAAATACCCATGAATTTCGAAGCCCATTAGGCAAGACAAAAGGGATCCAACAAGCGCTCTGGTGAGAATTGACATTTCCAATCGACAGAAGAAAGTATCGATGAAGTGCATTTCTAGAGCATCGAATTTTCCCAATCGACAGAAAGAATAGATACTCCTAAAAGGTGATCAGCACTTGGCTCAGACGAAATAATATGACTCTTTTGAAGAACCATATGTTTCCTAGGGGACATGACTGCCAGATGACAATGAGGGCCATCCAATATCTCAACCGACAAAGTAACTCGTTATGATGGCCTATAAATGCCCACTCGATGTATATGTTTACTAATCGCATTTATTATCTCAGTCACACAAAAGAACCATTTAAGGCCCTCATTCAAAAAGACAAAGTCAATACGACGATATTAGTAACTGTCCTAGCCGACACCCTCACATAGATGTTCGAATAAGGGTTCATCTCTTGTTATAAACAACACGAGATCTGTAAAAGTAATTGATTGTCCAGTCGATATTATTCTAGATACCATATATAGAAGTAATTCCATGTCACTTGGAGTTACCCAGTCGACAAAGCATACACCTTATCGAATGTATCACCATATGTCCCACTTGACAGAATACACTCATTGTATCAGAGCCACTAATTGACCTACTCGACGAAGCTTACAAACAACAGGTATGACGGTTCCCCATGCCACTAACCATGATTGTAAATTCGGATGTACAACTTAGAATATGGAAAATATGTCTTAATCGATGCGACATGTCAAGATAGTTGAATGTGCATTCGTTAAGAGTCCAGTCGACGTAACTCAAAGCTTGTCAAATGAAATCCATCTTTTTCTCCAAATAATTCTGTTTCACAGGCACTTATGTGATATCGTATCATACGATTCCACTTGATATATATTGAGTGACCATCATCAAGTTCATTCAATGGAAAACCCATACAATAGGTATAGAAATTCTCCCATTAACTACTAACCATGTTGGCGATTTTAGCCATGCATCGATCTTATTCGAAATGACAAAACCATATTCATACTCGATGAAGGAAGCAAAATATCCAGACTACTTTATCCCAGACGATGTATGCAAAGGCAATTTCATATTACTGTATTACATTCTATAACAACAGAGCACAAATTTGAGGAACCACCATTTGGTCCAATCGACGAAACCACCGAGCGACATGTATAAGTGTTCAGTAATATGTACTAATAATGTTCATGATTGTAGATATAAATATTACCCCATTCGCAATGACAATATGAGCCAATAGGCTAAAGATTGTCCTAACATTCATCAGGTCCACTCGATCGGAACATTCCTCATAGCTAATGTCGAGCCCACTTCAAGACCTGGACCTTCATCTGGTCCACGACATGAAGACTCCCCCTCGGTCCTTATCAGGTCCAATAGGTTGGAGATTGTCATGGCATTCATCTGGTCTAGTCGACAGGAACATTCCCCATGGCTCATGTCGAGCCCAGATCAAGACCTGGACCTTTATCTGGTGTAGATGACATGAAGACTCCCTCTGGGTCCTTATCAGGTCCAGTAGTTCGGAGATTGTCCTGGCCTCCATCTGGTCTAGTCGATGGGAATATTCCCTATGGCTCATGTCGAGCCCAATTCAAGACCTGGATCTTCATCTGATCGAGACTGTTGGGTTTCTACGGTCCCGAGGATCGATTAAAACAATGAAACATAAGTGCGAATACTCGAAGAAGTTGCGGAATACTTACATCGATCGGTTGAGGCGATGCGTCGAAGAACAAAAATTATTTTCTTCCTCCAATGTGGTCTCGGAAGTGAGCAGATTTTTGAGCTCCAAATTTTCCGTCACCACCTCCAAGTGTGCTCCAAGCTCCAAGCTTCTCAAATGGTGATTCCAAGCTCACAAGTGGGTTTCCCTATCACCTTTGTATGTCTCCATTGTGTGCTAGCACTATTGATTTTGCAACAAAATCATCATCTTGCGTCTCCTTGGCTCACGTCAGTGGGCAAAACAGAAGAAGAAAACTAGCCTTGAGATAGAGGGTGAGGTTTTGGCTCCAAAACCGTGAACCATCAAAGAGAGAGAGAGAGGAAAATGTTAAGTGTATTAGGTTTTTGATTTTCCAAAAATCAAATACCAAATCCATTTCCAAAAATCCAAAAGTCAAAGGCTTTAAAGCCTTAACCACTTCCATCAACTATTCACTCAATCAAGTGACAAATTGTCACATCACTCAAAGTGACTAATGATTTGACGCTTGATGCGACTAGTAATTTGACGCTTGATGTGACTTGTGAGCCGCACTTAAGTTCGCAATGCGAGTGCGCCCGCAAACACTCTCGGGCTCGGGTTCGTTAATTCCGAATTAACGAATTTTCCGTTGTGACGTAATTAAATAATTATGCCTAGCAAAATCACTATTCACGTCGCTAACGAATTAATTCTAAATTAACTCGTTCGCCCGAATTAAAATCTAATTTCAATTCTGCGTCGAAATCCAATTTCGTATAATATATCGAATATATTATTTTATCGATTAATTCAAAATTAATCGTTCTCTCTCTTTATATAATATTTTATCCCAGATAAAATATCTCCGTAATTAATCCCAGATTAATTTTCTCTCTCTACTAATTAATCCCAGATTAATAAAGTTCGAGTCATACGTCATCGGTGAATCTTCGGGAAGCGACCCATGAGATCCCCGGATATGTTGGCAGTAAATCCGGTCGTCGGACTATCCGAACACGTACGTACCTAGTATTACATTTGTACCGATTTACAAGACAATGTTGGCTTCTAGCAAAGCACCATGCCTACCCAATTCTCCAGAAATATACTTACAGGAATATGTGATTTATATCAGGCGTAGTATACGTAGTATTGCGTATTTCGATCCAGCATTGGATGTCACGTGTAAGGCCTGGGGCTGGAATTGTGTCTGCCCCGTACGAAGCACATATCAGATCTCTGGAAACTAGTCTCTATAATCGGATAATCATGACCTAGTCATATTATCCCCATGACTGCAGTATATAAGAGAACCAGTTCCGTATCCTGCGTGATCATCATCTCATTATTATGACTGGAGTGATACTTCCATCTCGACATCACACCCAATACACTACGATTCTCAATATACCCAGAAGAGGCGTACATAGAACCGGTTAAAGCCCTGGACGACCAAAATCAAAGTACATTGATTGTCGCAAGTATTAGCGGTGCAAGTCTCAGGTTAAGACCAAATACACCTACCCTGATTCGGACTTCCATAGACACATAGTCATACTACAATGGGAACTCCGAGGGGTCTATCCAAAGCGAAACTGTTTTCCATACCATCGGTAAAACACAACCTCGTTCTACACTTGCATGAGTATCATATACCCAAATATATGAGAATTATGCCGTTATGCCCTCACAATGCGCACAAATGTAATACTAGTTTTTTCCGCATTATCGATGTCCAATCTCGATAATACTCTGAATATGGATATTTAATGATTAAACCTTCGTGGATTGATACTATCTCATATCATCTCAATCCAGGAACTAATCATAAGGACCTTCTATTATTTATACATCTTGGTGATCTAATCACAAATGATAAGAGAACAATTTCCTTTGTCACATAGTTAATTTGTACAACAACACCATGATCTGTACAAATAGTGACGATATGGGTCATAACTGTCCAACAATCTCCCACTTGGCCTATAGCCACTCACTCGAGTGTCCTACACCCGAACTATGTACGGTTCACTCAAACTGCTGAGGAAAGGCTTTCGTCAGCGGATTTGCATGATTATCATCTGATGCGATTTATTCGATCATCACATTGCCACGATGTATGATCCGAACGAATCAGATGAATATCGAAGTATATATCTGGATCGTTGATGAGACCATTAATTCTTTAGCCTGCGTTGTAGCCTAACTCAGCTGCTAACAGAATTATATCTAATCTAATTAGATTTATTATCGACCCAAATGGCTTCTATTGCTGCCTCAGCTGCAACAATAATCCACATTTGTTGTTTATTCGGTAACAGTATCTTGCTTGGAAGATTTCCAGCTCACTGTTCCGTTATTCAAACTATATAATACCGTTTTGCGACTTATAGTCATTATATCGGTTAGGAAACTTGCAGCAGTGAACCCAGTCACTTTAAGTTCTCATTCTCCATAGCATAAAAAAGCATCTTTAGTTCCTCTAAGATACTCAAGGATGTTCTTAACATTAATCCAATGACTATCACTTGGATTGGCCTGATTGTGACTCCATATGCTCAAAGCGTATGAGACACAAGGTCGCATACATTTTTCAATGTACGAGTTCTCGGAGAGTGCTAACAACTTTAAATCTATCCCAGTAGATCTTTATTCCTAGAATAAAGGTTGTTTCTCCCAAGAATTCTACAGAGAATTTTTCATGAAAGCCAAGCTTTCACCGATTATATTATGGGAATATCATTTCCAAGAAATGATATGTCATCATTACTTAGGACATTCACTGTCAGTACGCTCCCACTAACCTCCTTATATATACAATAATCATTTTCGTTTTTGAATTAAATCATACACCGTTATGATTACATCAAAACGATAATTCCAAGAACGTAATGCTTGCTTCAATCCAAACATGGATTGAATAACCTGCAAACCTTGTTTACTAGTTTTGGTACAATAAAACCGTCAGGATGTTATAAACATCCTCCAAAGGGTTTCCGTTAAGGAAAGCGGTTTTGGCATTTAGCTGCCATATTTCATAAATGAAACATGCAGCATTAGCAAGCATTATCCAAATGGATTTACCATGGCAACATGTAAAAATTTTCGTCATAATCGACACAATGTTGATAAAGATACCTTTTCGCTACAAGCCTAGCTTAGTACATGGGTATGTTGCCTTCCATGTACGTCTTCCTTGAAGACTTATATAGTACTAATAGGCACAATGCCTTGCGGTACATCAACTAGTATCCAAACTAGTTGATATACATGGAATCCATTTCGGACATCATGGCACTTTGCCATTATAGGGAGTCGATACCTAGTATCACTTCCTCATACGTAGTCAGTTCGGTTCCTCAATAAGATTGACATCTTCATGAGGTGAGATCAGAAACCCATACCCCAGGTTGTTTTCTGACTCTCTCCGACTTACGCAGTTCTTGTGTATTCGAAGATTACTGGTATAGTTCCATCATTGATGAAATATTTTGTGTTCCATTTGGAATCGGTGCCTGGAATAGTATTACTCTGATTTTCATCGAGTTTTACTTTCCTCCCATTTACCACTGCATATAGGTATTCTTTTTAGGAAAACCGCATGGTGAGCAACAATTACATTGTTCTCTAGTGAGTTGTATAAGTACTATACTTTGGTTTCCCTAGGATAACCTACAATTTAGGCACTTATCCAATTTGGGTTCTAGTTTGGTATCATCCAAACGTATGCCTAGCATACCCAAATCTTCAGGAATGAGGAAACCTGGTTTCTTTCCTGTTCATATCTAATATGAAATATGTCTAACAGATTTTTATGGAACCTTAATCAAAATAAGTTATGCACCATTTATGCATAACCGTTGAAGGAAATGGTAGCTCATAGCGACTCATGATTAACCTTATCATGTCCAACAAAATTCGGTCTCTCTGTTCGGACACACTGTCAAACTGACGTGTTCCGGGAGGAGTCCTTATTGAAAGAATATTATACTCTTTCAAGTATTAAGAAACTTATTGCTTAAGTATTTTCATCATGGTCTTACCGTGATGGTTTTATACTTTAGACGATCTGTTTGTCTATTTCGTGTCGAAACTGTAAAAGTTTTCGATTTATGTTTCAAAAGAAACACATAACCATAACGCGATGCCACATCCGTAAAGGTCATGAAATATTCATGTCCACCTCTAGCCTAGCTAGACATGGGCCCACCGACGTCACTATGACCAAGGGCTAACAGATCGGTGGCACTTGCACTTTTACCAAGTAAAGGTGTTTTAGGCACTTTGCCTAATAAACTAGATTCATAGACATTATTTGAATGGAATCAAATCCATCCTAGTATCCACTCTTCGAAAGTGTGGATATACGAGTGTTGTTTAAATTGTGTCCCAGACAACAATGCCATAAACAAGTTTCAACTGATTAATTTAGTTTGAGCTATTTATTTGTCATGTTTCATATGTTTGAGATTTATTTATATTCAAAATATAAATATTGTTATTCACATCTAATGTGTTTATCTCAATATCATCTTTATATAATAAAACACTTTAGTGTTCTATAATATAAAGGTATACCCGCAACGGGTTAAACCCTGATACATAGATAATGTTTCTAGTCAAACTAGTTACATTTTAACAGTTTCCTAATTTAAGTACACACCCGAAGGGTAGTTCCTAAACTTAGGTATCTAAGGTTAAAACAACGAATTTCATCCCGTTTTCAATTCGCAGATTAATCTCAACCGAAGTCAGCATCCTGCTTACAGCAGATTCTGCACAACAGTACATATTTATGTACCACACTCAATATCTAAAATCCAATTTTAATACTGGTAGTGAACATATTTTATGACAAACATATTTGAAGTCAGAGCCGTACCCGTTCTTCAATTCCTTCATGTCTGCCTTATCCTACGGCAGTCACGCTTCCGTGTCCCCGTTTGCCACAATTTAGGCAAATATTTTTGGGATATGTCCTTTATCTTCCCAGAAGATTATAATGTTCTTGCCTCTGCCCCTTTTCCACACTCCAGAAGCTTTTGGCCAAGCCTTGGCCTTCTAGAATGTCGAAGTATGATACGCGCCTTGCACTTCTTGCCTCATTGCAAACTTTGGCTTTGTCTCCTTGAGAATAGCCATTAACTCTCCAAGAGTTTACTATTGGCAATTTAGTACTTCAAAGATCTAAAATTAGATCTATGAAGATCCTTCAATTTCATTATCATACTTTAAGGATCTAATCCTTAGTTCTGACTAAGAAATTAAGAAGTCTATTTGGCAAGCATAACGGATTAAACACTAAAGTTATCATCACACATGAATATTCCAAATATCATGCTCTACTATTGCTTAACTCTGGGCTTAGGCCTAATATGTTATTTTATCAAATAAAGTAACTTATTAGTTTCCAGGACCATCCTGAAATTTTATTCCCAATTTGAATATTAAAGTCGTTTAAAATATTTTTCACCCAGAATTATGTTTTTTAAGCACTAATCTTTCAATTTATCTCGATTCTAATAGTCCAACTATTTAATCAACTATTTATGTACTATTTATTATAATGATTACTATAGTCTAACTATATAATCAACTATAATTTAATAGGTTAATTCAATCATATTGATTACTATAATCCAATTATAAATCAACTATTAATTGAAATAGTTTGAATACAGTCCAACTGTTTTAATTAAAACAACATTAAATATTAGTCCAACTAATATATTAATTTATATTGACGAAAATTTTAAATGAGCGCGTATGGCAAGTAACTAAACGAATATTGCAAATTTAATACTTGCCTCCCACTATTTTTCGGCGAGCCTCTAACCCTCTGTGGAGTACTCGGGAAACCTTGTTTCCTAGTGGGCTAGGATCCCGTTAAATAATACACAATCTTGACTTTGGCCAAAAAATTGTATGATAATTAACTAGGTAGATCTCTAAGATCAATTGGATCTCATCTAATTCCGAGATCCAGTAGGTGGACCTCCAAGTCCAAAACATATATCTTATATATGCCAATTAATCCAATATATTGCCTAACCTTTTTCCTCTGAATCAACTAAGCCTTGGCTTTGGCACAACAAACTTAGTGATCCTAGTTAAACGGAACCCATTGACCTTGGAAAGCTTCGTAATCAATGTCGATGGACAAGAAGTGATCTTGACTTTGGCCAACAAATCACAACTTGGACAAGACACCAATATAGAACAAAGCCTTCATGATTCAAACATATCCTCGACGGACAAAGGCCTTGACTTTGGCCAACAAACAATGCCAGTCTTGGATCTTGAGTAAGAATCACTCAATGGAAGGAAAAACGCTTAATATAATGTTGAGAGTTTTTCGCGTTCAATTGGCAACCAATTTATTATCTTTGTTAAGGTCTCATCATCATACACCCTTAAACATGTATTCTAAACACATAATAAGGGGCATATAAATAAAAAATAATGATATGCGGATGGATACATAACACATTGTTCCTAGAACAAATCTCTCCATTTCCTCTCTCCCGCTAGCACAAATATTACATCTACTACCGTTACATAACACTTCTAAAGAAACCTCATTTACATTGAGGGGAATAGGTGAGAAGAGAAATACAAAGAGTAAGGAGGTAATAGGCTGGACACGCATATCCAATTAATAAATTCTAAATTTATTACAACAATTCCAAATTGCCCCACCATCTAATATCCATCTGATATACATTATTCATGCATCGCAACCATGTATTCACACAAGCATGTTATCAATCAATCTAATCCAATTAATTAATCTGATAATTAATGACCATCCAATGTTCAAACAACGGTTTGATTTTGCGCGAGTCCAACTCGTTTTGCGAATAAGTACTCAAAGTACGAATTCTTGAATTAAATTAAACTACAACATTAGATCCAATTTAATATGTATTTACTACTAATTCACTATTTAATTCCAAATTAAATATTACACTTTATTAACGAACCTTTTGCTACTTAGATTCCAAATCTAATCTTTATAGGTCTCAAAGCCCGATTAACATCCAATGTTAATTTAATTAAAGTCCAATGGGCTTTTAATTAATTTCTTAAGGCATGGACTTTTGGTCAACATGGGTCAAACCCAATTACCAAAGCTCATTTAAGGAATCACCCTTATATGCCTAGAAACCAATTTAGGCCCATTAGGCCCAATTAATGTTAAAGGTCCATTAAGTCATAATTGGACTTTATGGAAATGGTTTTGGGCCCAATTGGATCCAACCAATTTAGCCTAAACCCATCTTGGTACAACCAAGCCCAATTAGCCCAATTACAACTTTTCAAGCCCAATTCCAAATTTGGCCAAACATAATTAAATTCCAAAATTCCAATTTCACAATTTAATTACTCAAAGTGTAATGCCATAATTAATCCCCAAATTAACATTTCCAAAACACAAATTTGTACAATTAATTATGCTCATTAACATCAAAACATGTCCAAAATATTTTAATCAAAAATCAAACCCATTTCATGCTAAAGTCACGGCAATTTGGGGTTTTATATGTCCAATTCGAATTTAATCCAATTAAATCCACAATCAACATTACCCAATATTTTCCAACTCATCCAATGATCAAAAACACAAAAATTACCATGACAATTAGGGTTCATCATTCTCGGCCAAGCCTCAAAAATTGGGGAAAAATGATCCAATCCAATTTTCATGAAATTGATCCAATACAACTTCAATTAAACACCATTCAAGCATACTCAATGAAAGAATTTTATAAAATCATGCTCAAATTTAATTTACCCAATTTTAACCCTAAGTTCAAGTTTCATGCTCAACTTCACTCTGATACCATTGTTGGGTTTCTACGATCCCGAGGATCGATTAAAGCAATGAAACATAAGTGCGAATACTCGAAGAAGTTGCGGAATACTAACATCGATCAGTTGAGGCGATACGTCGAAGAACAAAAATTCTTTTCTTCCTCCAATGTGGTCTCGGCAGTGAGCAGATTTTTGAGCTCCAAATTTTCGGTCACCACCTCCAAGTGTGCTCCAAGCTCCAAGCTTCTCAAATGGTGATTCCAAGCTCATAAGTGGGTTTTCCTATCACCTTTGTATGTCTCTATTGTGTGCTAGCACTCTTGATTTTGCAACAAAATCATCATCTTGCTTCTCATTGGCTCACGGCAGTGGGCAAAACAGAAGAAGAAAACTAGCCTTGAGGCCGTGAGAGAGAGGGTGAGGTTTTGGCTCCAAAACCGTGAACCATCAAAGAGAGAGAGAGGAAAATGTTAAGTGTATTAGGTTTTTGATTTTCCAAAAATCAAATACCAAATCCATTTCCAAAAATCCAAAAGTCAAAGGCTTTAAAGCCTTAACCACTTCCATCAACTATTCACTCAATCAAGTGACAAATTGTCACATCACTCAAAGTGACTAATGATTTGACGCTTGATGCGACTAGTAATTTGACTCTTGATGTGACTTGTGAGCCGCACTTAAGTTCGCAATGCGAGTGTGCCTGCAAACACTCTCAGGCTCGGGTTCGTTAATTCCGAATTAATGAATTTTCCGTTGCGATGTAATTAAATAATTATGCCTAGCCAAATCACTATTCACGTCGCTAATGAATTAATTCTAAATTAACTTGTTCGCCCGAATTAAAATCTAATTTCAATTCTGCGTCGAAATCCAATTTCGTATAATATATCGAATATATTATTTTATCGATTAATTCAAAATTAATCGTTCTCTCTCTTTATATAATATTTTATCCCAGATAAAATATCTCCGTAATTAATCCCAGATTAATTTTCTCTCTCTACTAATTAATCCCAGATTAATAAAGTGCGAGTCATACGTCATCGGTGAATCTTCGGGAAGCGACCCATGAGATCCCCAGATATGTTGGCAGTAAATCCGGTCGTCGGACTATCCGAACACGTACGTACCTAGTACTACGTTTGTACCGATTTACAAGACAAGGTTGGCTTCTAGCAAAGCACCATGCCTACCCATTCTCCAGAAATATCCTTCCAGGAATATGTGATTTATATCAGGCGTAGTATACGTAGTATTGCGTATTTCGATCCAGCATTGGATGTCACGTGTAAGGCCTGGGGCTGGAATTGTGTCTGCCCCGTACGAAGCACATATCGGATCTCTGGCAACTAGTCTCTATAATCGGATAATCATGACCTAGTCATATTATCCCGATGACTACAGTACATAAGAGAACCAGTTTCGTATCCTGCGTGATCATCATCTCCACTATGACTGGAGTGATACTTCCATCTCGACATCACATCCAATACACTACGATTCTCAATATACACATAAGAGGCGTACACACCGGTTAAAGCCCTGGACGACCAAAATCAAAGTACATTGATTGTCGTAAGTATTAGCGGTGCAAGTCTCAGGTTAAGACCAAATACACCTACCCTGATTCGGACTTCCATAGACACATAGTCATACTCCAATGGGAACTCCGATGGGTCTATCCATAGCGAAGTTGTTTTCCGTACCATCGGTAAAACACAACCTCCTACTACACTTGCATGAGTATCATATACCCAAATATATGAGAACTATTTTGTTATGCCCTCACAACGCGTACAAGTGTAATTCTAGTCTTTTCCGCATTATCGATGTCCAATCTCGATATTACTATGACTAGGGATATTTAATGATTAAACGTTCGTGGATTGATACTGTCTCATATCATCTCAATCCAGGAACTAATCATAAGGACCTCATATCATTTATAGATCTTGGTGATCTAATCACAAATGATAAGAGAGTAATTTCCTTTGTCGCATAGTTAATTTGTACAACAAGACCATGATCTGTACAAATAGTGACGCTATGGGTCATAACTGTCCAACACAGACGACATGAAGACTACCTCTGGGTCCTTATCAGGTCCAGTAAGTCGAAGATTGTCCTGGCCTCTATCTGGTCCAGTCGACGAGAATATTTCCCATGGCTCATGTCAAGCCCAATTCAAGACCTCGACCTTCATCTGGTCCAGACGATATGAAGACTCCCCTGAGTCCTTATCAAGTTCAGTAGGATTGATATTGTCCTGGCCTTCATCTGGTCCAGTTGAAAAAAATATTCCTCATATCTCATGTCGAGCCTAGTTCAAGGCTTGGACCTTCATCTGGTCCAGAGGACATGAAGACTCCCTCTGGGTCCTTATCAGGTCTAGTAGGCTGGAGATGGTCATGCCATTCATCTTGTCCAGTCAAATTGAATATTCCCCATGGCTCATCTCGAGCCCAGTTCAAGACCTAAACATTCATATGGTCCAGACGACATGAAGACTCCCCCTAGGTCCTTATCAAGTCCAGTAGGCTGGAGGTTATCCTGGCCTTCATCTGGTCCAGTTGACGGGAACATTCCACAAGGCTCATGTAGAGTCCAATTCAATACCTAGACCTTCATTTGGTCTAGACGACATGAAGACTCCCCCGGGTCTTTATCAGGTTCAGTAGGGTGAAGATGGTTCTGGCCTTCATCTAATCCAGTCGACGGGAACATTCCCCATGGCTCATGTCGAGCCCAATTCAAGACATGGACCTTCATCCAGTTTATACGACATTAAGACTCATCTGGGTCCTTATCAAGTCCAGTAGGATGGAGATGGTCCTGGCCTTTATCTAGTCAAGTCAACGTGAACATTCCCCATGACTCATGTCAAGCCCAGTTCAAGACCTGGACCTTTATCTGGTACAGTCGACATGATGACTCCCCCTAGGTCCCTATCAGGTCTGGTAGGCTGGAGATTTTCTTGGCCTTCATCTAGTCCAGTCGACTAGAACATTTCCCATGGCTCATGTCGAGCCCAATTCAAGACCTGGACCTTCATCTGGTCTAGACGATATGAATACTCTCCCTAGGTCCTTATCAAGTTCAGTAGGATTGAGATTGTCCTGGCCTTCATCTGGTCCAGTTGACAGAAATATTCCTCATATCTCATGTCGAGCCTAGTTCAAGGCTTGGACCTTCATCTGGTCCAGAGGACATGAAGACTCCCTCTGGGTCCTTATCAGGTCTAGTAGGCTGGAGATGGTCCTGGCCTTCATCTAGTCCAGTCGAAGCAAACATTCCTCATGGCTCATGTCGAGCCCAATTCAAGACCTAGACATTCATATGGTCCAGACGACATGAAGACTCCCCATAAGTCCTTATCAAGTCCAGTAGGCTGGAGATTATCCTGGCTTTCATCTGGTCCAATCGACGGGAAAATTCCCCATGGCTCATGTCGAGCCCATTTCAAGACCCGGACCTTCATCTGGTTCAGACAACATGAAGACTCCCATTGGCTCCTTATCAGGTCCAGTAGGCTGGAGATTATCCTGGCCTTCACTGGTCGACATAGGTTCTTTCTTAGTATTTCTTTGATTCAAATAATACGCTATTACATTTGGCAGGTCTGGATGATATCAATACTGAAGGCCTGTCGAATGGAGATCATCCCCAAATATTTACCTAGCATCATCAACATGGTATGATCGTTAACAAATTCAGACGACGTCCATGACTAGATGACATACTCATCAATCACTCTATAAACCAAGGACTTCTTAACTTATAGAGTACGGGACAAATTGTACTGGTCAAATTTGGGCCAATGGTACTTTCGTCTTTTCACCTCGAGCCCTAAAATAGATATAGCCAAATCCCGAATAATAATCCAGACTGATTCGCACCATAAGCCGAACAATTCCTTCAAGCCCAATGTTAAAGACCCAGTCAACGTTTTGGGCTAGGGATTCTATTGAGTTTGTAGTTCCATAATGGTCAACTCGTATATCTCAACCGAAATTTATGTCTTTTCAGCTATTAATACTTCCCGAACAATTAGCTGATTCACCGAAAGATGAAAGTTTAACATGTTAGTTGGGCCCACATCATAAATACGATTCCTATTCCAACTAATTAACTATTCATCAGCCTATAAAAAGGAAGTAGAGTTCAAGATTTAAATTAATTCAAAATTGGAGTAATAGAACTCTAATTTTAATCTCTCTCCCCGAAACCCCCCAAAACCTCCGACCATTTATACTTCGACCCACCGCCCTCACGACAGCCTACTGGGATCAAGGTAGCCTCAGATATTATTCCTCATTATATCCTATTTATTGCTCATTTCCATTACTGACTTGAGGATCGGAGTGCCTATGGCAGCCACCTTACCGGTGGGTAGACTCTCCACACTTATTATACCTTTGTTTTGTAAGATCGTTAGTGTCACTCTTTATAAATTCTCGATTGTGGACCTCGTGCGAAAATCAGTGTCTACAATCATTAGGCTTCAAATCTTTATAAAAAAATTTAAATATATAATATGATATATACTAATCTATTATTGTTAGTGGTCATTTAAAAAATTTGCAGTTTTCAACACTCAATCTATCCATAACCTCTATTGCGGTATTCAACACTTAATGTATCTATCGAGCTCGTTCAATTTCTATTTATGTCAACCAAATATCTACATATAAAAATATAACTATTAGACATTATATTAAACTCATCAACACCACCAATTATTTATTTATTTATTTAAGCACACACATAATTAATTAATTACAAAATAAACTAATCTTACATATATTCATCATAATCAACTAACAACAAATTAACTAACTAACACATTGTATAATTAAAGATAATTACAAAAAATTAGAACCCTAATTTTTTAATAATAAATATATAAAAATATAATTATTAGACATTATATTTATTTTTATAATTATTAGACTTTATAAAAAATTATATCTTTATTTTTATATAATAAAACTATAAAATTATAATTATTAAACATTATATTAAACTCATCGACATCTCCCATTAATTAATTAATTAATCTCTTAATTAATTTAAGCATATACATAATTAATTAATTACAAGACAAACTAATTAATCTCACATTTATGCATCATAATCAACTAACAAAAATTAACTAACTAACACAAGGTATATAATAAAGATAATTACAAAAAATTAGAACCCTAATTTTAAAGATAGATTAAACTTAAATTGAGTGGAAATGATTCAATGATAACGAAAAAAATAATTATGATTTAAAAAGAGGGAATAAAAGTTACTTTATGAAAAAATGAAGTTTTGTTTGATGATTTGTAGGAAAGTTTTGAGAAAAAATTGTATAGGAGAGAAAGAGTATAAGAGAAAGAAGAACTGAGATTGTCACTGGTTTTGGGCTATAACAACCCTTGAGCGTCGAAATAGAAATTTTCGATGCTAAAAGTTAAACTTTTAGCGTCAAACAATATTTTCGACATTAAAGAGCAATGAGATTTTCGGTGCTTCAGGGGTTGTAAGAATCTTTTAGCGTCAAAAAAAAAATATCGACGCAAAATGCTTGACTTTTAGCGTGGATATATTATTTTCGACGCAAAAGGATAATTTTTTAGCGTCGAAATAAATTTGGACACTTAATGTCAAACATTTTGCCTCGAAAAAATAATCAACGCAAAAGAACTAATCCTTTAATGTCGAATATTGATTTTCGACGCGAAAATTTATCTTTAGCGTCAAATTATTTTCGACGCTAAAAGTAACATTTCTTGTAGTGTTGTCTAGTGCCTTTAAATTAAATTCAGGATAAATTCATGACCGTCCTAAGATGTGTTTTGATGGTTGCCGGCATCAGTACTCCTGATTTTTACATATATAATCTTAATAAGATACAATAAGCTTTTAATGGTTAATTAAGTAGCTAGAGCTGTTGCGTTATGATTTCTTAATCATCTGATTATTCTAAATTGGAATGGAATCAATAGCATATGCAAATAAAATACATAACAACCAAATCATACTGCAATGGAAAGAAAATCAACTAAAATATATAGTTTCTTTATAAATAACAATTCATTTAGTTATATAAAATCAGATAGATTATGTTAAGCGAAAATAAAGTTCTCCCAAAGATGAAATGACAGAACGCATCAAAGGACGAAAAGGCATAATGTATTTAAGGATGAAAAGGCATGGCGTCATTCTGGATGGGGATAAAGAGGGATTTGAAACCAAAGACTCAACTCAGGACGATTCGAGAAACGAACAAAGAATGATGAGAAATATCTAGCTATAAGTAGACGTTCTTACGGTTATCGCACACCCCCACGATCTAGCAAGTTACTCAGCAGTTGCATGCATGATCTAGCGGTTGTGCGCATCATCCAACAGTTACATGTGAGTAGGGAACGTGGGGACTTAATGGGCTGAAGACGGCGAAACCGCTCAAGCGTTTGGCGGAGCCATACACTATAAAAGGCTCAAGTATAGCAAGAAAAAAAAAGAAAGAAAAGACTTGAAATGAGCAAGTAGTTTAATTTCTTAGCTTTGTAATCTTTAGGGCTGTAATCTATGTGCTTGTGCCCATTGGAGGTATTTTCTTGGAATCAATCACCCATTTCTGAGACTGTGTCTCAAGAGGTTTGAATCTTACAGGCGTATTAACTTAAAATTATGCAAACAGTTTTTGGCGACCACAGTGGGAGTATTTGGTGTAAGAAGTGAATATGCCTCTGAAAAAGAATGCTCAGATTGGTTCAAGTATAGAAGAATTGGGATTGGAGCAAACCAACCAAACTCATGTTCCAACTGTAGTGGGCCATTTTGAGGGTTTAGCAAAAACAAGTCGTTATGACACTATGAGAGAGTTCAATCCTAACGTAATGCGTGCCTTGTTCGACGAATTCACCCAGGACGTTGTTGAACATGTTGGACTTCAAAATACTCATGTTATAGATAAGTTCATTTCGAATAGCAATTCGCATTGTGAAAATATGGCCAAACACATGAGTTCATTAAATGAGCTAATGGCTAGATACATAAACGGGGGGACAATTCCATCAAGGATCCCACCTCCTCCTACGTTAAGTAATCATGAGGCTGGACCAAGAATGGTCCTCTTCCCCAAGGGGTTGTTGCCCCAACAACGTCCCGATGAAGGGAAAATCCCATTAGTCTTAGCCCACGCCTAGGGTCAAACGTGATAAAATATGAAGTAGTATTGCCCCAAGGTTTACAAGGACCGGGCCAAGATCATGTCCCATTTGTAAGGGGACCACAACTACCGCATGTAAGGGTGTCATTCACTGGCAACGATATGTTGAGAGAACAAATGACGGAGATTCTCCAAAATCAATTCGATTTGGGGGTAAGGGCAGTTTGGCCGAGGTATCAGAAATCGTATCTGGATTGGATTGATTTAGCGTATCTGTGTCCCTGGAATTATAAAATATAAAAAATTCTCTATGTTCACAAGATCTGGGGAAGTTTTCACTATATAACACATATGACTGTTTACTCTTCAATGTGGAGAGACGAATGATTTCCATAAACTGAGATTATTCCATGGTTCATTATCAGGAATAGCTTTTTCCTGGTATATCAGCCTACCACCTAATTCGGTGGAGAACTGGCACCAAATGGAACAGTTGTTCCATGCGCAGTTCTATAAAATCGAGTTTGAAGTGACCCTGGCCGATTTTGAAAATTTGAGATAATTTTCAGGTGAGTGGACCGAAACGTTTCTGCAATGATTTAAAGCGGCCCGAAGTCGATGCTATATACCCTTGCTAGAAAAGGAATTTGTAAAAATCGCTCAAAGTTGTCTCAACTTTGACTTAAAAATAAATTCCAAGACCGAGCGTTATGAGACCTTCTCCAACTCACCATTAGCGTAGTGAGGTATGAACGATTGTTGAGGGAATAAGAGCAAATGAAGAATGCTAGTAAGGGTATTTATTATAGGAATACAAGCTATGAGGTAGGGGAAATGAATGTTGAATTGGCCGAGCTATGCCTGGCCGAATTAATTAAGGGAAAATCATATGTTTGTAAGACGTGGGCCGAACCACGCCCAGAGATAGAAAATGATAAAAAAGTATGACTTTTTCTTTTGAGGTCACTAATGTTGATGCCATATTTGATCAATTATATAAAGATAAACAAATTAAATAAGAGATCGGCATAAATTGCCGAACCCCTGAGCAAGTTAGCGGTAAGAAATATTATAAGTGGCATAATGCATGGTCTCATTCAACTAATAGTTACCTTGTGTTCGGAATGTGTTATAGGATGCCATAGAATCTGGACGAATAACGTCCGAAAAAAAGGACAAGATGGCTGTGGACGACAACCCGTTGCCTAAACCTTTGGAATTGAATATGATTAATTCTGACCTAACTAAGATCAATTGCCAAAATTTAAGTTGGTCTTGGATGAAGATCAGAATGACCAACGCCCTAGTACACTTGAGAGGGTAGAGTTGCACCTAGAAAGAAAGGTTCAACAAAATTTATGTATTCATTATCTAAACAGTATAGAATGGATGAAAGAACTATAGGAAACTTGTGAAAGGTAGTCGGTAGCGTGGCATCTGAAAACCTTCGCTCCAAGGTTTTATGGAGAACACTCAAACTTCATCCAGAATATCAGGACTTTTAGGCCGAGGTTTCACCAGCCCAATGTTTGGCATCGTATAACCAACAAAGGAAGAACTATGTTCTGTGGATGAGATGACAAAGACATAGTTGAGACGACATCAAAGGAATTATGGCTGGATGATGTGCCACCGATGTGAGGTGAAAGCTTCCACTGGCCATGAAAAACGAGACCGTGTCCTCCCAATTGATACCTATATGAAAAGAAGGTTGGTTATAGATGCTAATGATGGTGGTGGTGAAAAGGGAATCAGTCCGAACTGTAAAGACCAAACCAAGTTTGACCGACGAAAGAAACGGGATGAGACGGACAATGAAGAACCATTCATTGTTATTCAGTTTGGCAACATGCCACCGATTATGGCTAATCATTATTTGCTGTCTGAAAAGTTCAAATGGGACAATGATGGGACTCCTGGAAGGAGTGAAAATGTCTACGATGGGGATGGGACAAGATTTGCAACACTTACCACGGAAAGTAGAGAGGTATCGGATAATGAGCTGACATATGTAGAAGAAGAAATAGATTAAGAGCCGAAGCACAAAGAAGGGGGACAACACAAAGTCGGCTTTTAAATGAGTTATACAAAGCCAGAAATCCAACCGTGGGACACTGGAGGAAGACTTGGGACGATCCCCGTATCTCATGCTATACGAAAAGCCCAAAATAAAATGGATCGTAACCAAAGTAGAGAAACAGATGATACTTGCCAGTGATACATCATACAATGGCTCGGCTATATTGCCACCTTCTGGATGGGATGCAGAGGAGGATTCACCTTGAGAAAATGTAAGTCATGGGAAAATAATGGAAATAGGGATATCTGGGAAAGTGACGTTCCCAAAATCGCCACAGAAAATGACAAAGCATCTCTGACCACTGTATGTGAAGGTAAAGGAAAATGGAGTACCGATTACCAAAGTGTTAATCGACAACGGGGTGGCCATTAATGCTATCCCAGTTAGGATGTTGAGACGATTAGTGAAGTTAGAGGCCGATCTCATCCCTACGGAAGTAGTGCTTACACGCTTCAATGGGGGAGCAACAACAGCTAAAGGAGTCGTACCATTAGACTTACAAGTAGAAAGCACCACTAAGACAACGGTATTTTTTATTATAGACGGACCAACCACGTATAACATACTTTTGGGACGAGATTGAATCCAAGGTAGCCGATGTATACCTTCTTCTCTCCATTAATATTTGACCTGGTGCCACCACAAGCAACTTCCGCCGCGCTAAAGAAAATCATTTCCTACAATTGGCATCAAGAGCTTAAGGTTGAAAAGTGTTCGTAACCCTTCTCCTTTAAAGTTTCAAATTTTATAATTTATATTTGATATAGATTATTAGAATGAATGTTGTGATAAGTGGGCACAATCAGATTCATGAGATGAATGGTTTTTAATGTTCATGTGATGAATATTTACTTTGATTCATGTGATGAATGTATTGCATTGATCGTTAATTTTTCCGGCTCTTATTTTTAGTATTGGGAATGTAAGACCATAAAGTCATATTCTTTCAAGTGTTGTAAGTTCATTTCCTTTGTAATAAGCCCATTTTGTAACTCAATTTGTAACTTGGAGGAGCCGATTCCGTGAAGGACTCATTACGAACATATTCCATGAAAACTCAACAATACTCTATGGAACAAGATTTGAAGACCAATGGATGCCTTGGATTTATTGTACTAATTAGATTAGTATAGAAAAATAAGAGCCTGATTACGAACATATTCCACGTCCGAAGAAATAGGAAGATAACCCGCCATGGGTTTTTGACTAGGCACGTAAATGATATATTTGAAAAGCCAGTAGTGAATGAAAGCGGTGCATTCCAACACCGAGACCGGACCAGCTGACTCAGAGAATGCACGACAAAAATAGAATAAGAAGAAAATGACGAAGTGTCCATTTGGGGAAGAGGAAAACAAAAGTTAGTACGGGCAGAAATGGTCGCACCCAATAGGGCCAATCCAATCAAGGCACCGATATCATGCAATTTGATAGTCAAAAGACCGAAAGGAAAAAGTAAGACATTATAGTCGGAAGACCAGAAAAGCATTGACATAGGGAAAAAATTGCGATCAAAAAGAGGCAATACAAGGGAAAGCTCTATAAGAGAGAGCATGCCAATGTCTTCAAGGAAATAGCAGGTGTCTACATGCGATTTCATGCGCTGAAACTAGTTTCCGAACGAAAAATCAGGCTTGGGCCAGGTACGGATGGGGTTGGATTGATTTAAAGGATAAATGATCAAAGGTTCTGAAAAGGGCAGAGTGGAAACAGTTGAGCCAATAGAGCTGTAGCGATGGCGTCATCAGTGAGAAAAATGGGGCCGAACGAGCACAGTTCATGGGTTTCATCAAGAGTATGGACCCCAATGACACTAACAGTAGGGTCGTCAAAAGCGGCCTAGTAATCTTTACAGGTCGAAGTGTTTTTCTTGGGAGCTGAGGATGAAGATGTTGGGATTTATATCCTAGAGCTTCATGTATTGGAAATAGAATTGATTATTATTATAATAATAAATCTATTATTCATTTTATCAAAGTTGTTCGATTTATATCGCATATTGTCCAATTGTCTTGTTTACCTTGATTACTCTTGTACCTTCAGACTTAGTGTATGTTTGATACACGAGAGGATTTAAGTCTGGAGTTAGTAATCTAAATAGTCCGTAGAGAGCAAACAAAGAGGGTACTTTTTTGTGGTTTATCTATAGATGCGGTCCATTCCATACTTGTATGATGACCTTGATCCAGGATCGTTCATGTAGTGACATGGGAATGAAGGCACCTTGTATGATGAGATCATATAGGACTGGACTCATATAAATACTAATTTCTTTTAATATCCGTTAATCGAAGAAATTCATTTTATCTAATAGATGGTCTTATATGGATTCGATCTTAATCCTGAGTGTATTACGAACTCCTGCATGACAGGCTATGTCCTTTGATTTACTATGGTGAGGTTGGTGTTGCATTCCCGACCAATAACTACGTATTTTGGGGATATGGTTTGGTGTGTAGCTGGAAACGTTTTACATATATATGGAATTCACTCCTTCTTACGAGAATCAGATGAATATCTCTTTTAAGAGTTGATTCAAGACTTGAAAATTTGAGCGCTCAACTTTTCTATTGCGAATATAAAGTTTGGTATTCATAATTGTTATGAATTAATTGTTCATTATAAAATCAATGGTGCTTAAGAGATAAAATATTTAGAGGGGTTTAACGCACTTTTGACCCGACTCTATTTATGAGATATTCGTGAAGGGCTATATCCATATGTAATGGCTATATCAATGGACACCAAAGTTGTTCAGTTTATTTAATCCATCTATGGTAATAGGAGTTCAACTTCGAGTTTTAGTGGAATAACACTTAGTTAATAATTCGTAATATTTGATTAAAGAGTTTAATTAATATTTCGGAATTATTGGAGCTTGGAACCGTAGGTTCATTTGGTTCTCGTGCTAGCTCGATTAACTGTAGCAAACCTAATGTAATTAGATTGTCTAATTATATGCTCATTTTATGTTTTATATATTATTAATGAGATTAATAATATTTATTGTCATAAATGAAAACTATGTTAAATTAGTTTAATTTAATATTTTCTAGAATTCTTTGTTTATGAGATAATCAAGTCTTGATTATGAGATAATCAAGTTAGTAATAATTATGTGATAATTACTACAACATAATTGAAGGTAAATAAATCATTATTATATATTGATTTTTATTTACCATTGGAGACAAAACCATATGGCTTACCATGTTATCTAAGCAATTATGTCTATTAGGTGACTTGGATACACTTAATAGTTTGTCATTAGCTTATGCATTTTATGCTTTGATATGGCCTCCACATTTATGTGTTTGCCATTGAAAGAAAGCATTGAATGCTTAATGACAAAGCCATTGTCTTTATCTTAACATTTCTTATGCTTTAGTATGGCATTCAAATTTTTGTGTTGGCCATTACAAGAAAGCATTAGATGCTTAATGACAAGGTTAGTTGGCTTGTGTAAGATAATATAATATCTACCATTTCTCTCACTTTTTAAGGTTAACACTTGAACATTCACACTATTTGAAATTCTGAAGCCAAAACACTATTGTGACATCTTGATTCTCTAAATTCATTTAGAGTTTTATCTTTGTGAGTGAAGCCAACTTTGGTTTTTTGTTTCGAGTCATTAGTTCGGAAGATTCGATGGTTGATCCAATTATTGGAACCAAATGATTAATCTCGGCTATTACAAATAAAGGGAGAATGCAAATCAAAATTTTAAAAATCCATACCGGACCCGGTGCCAACCACATGCAAATCTGCCGCGCAAAGAAAATCATTTCCTACAATTGCATCAAGAGCTTAAGGTTGAAAATGTAGGGGTTTTTAGGGGTTGAATCCGGTAACGCAGCGGAAGCGGTGAAAATCCGATTTTCAGATTTCAAAAATTTTTCTCGGATTAATTAAATAAACATATTTATTTAATATTCCAATAATCAAATTATGAAAATAAATTCAATAAATCATTTTTAAGTGAATTTACCGAAATACCCTTGCTTTTTTTTGTCCATTTTAGTCCGAAATTGATCTAATCAATTTTGAATGATTCTAAATCATTTCTAAGATGAACTTATGATGTTCAAAACATCAAAACACCAAAGCAACCAAAATCCCCAATTTCCCTCACAGGCCGAGAGCCTCCTTTAGGTTCCATTTTGTGCATTTTGCATTTCATGCTTCAAAACACATCCAAATGAATCCAATCAACATGAAACTTTATATGCATCATATACACACATCCAATACACAACATATATGAAAACCCCCAAATTTGGAATTAGTTAAGAACCCTAATTTTTCAATTTCCACAAATTGGACAAATTAGACCAAATACATTAAATCAATTACTTCAATCATCATTCTTCCATCCAATCCAAGTCTCAACACAATGAAACAACTCAAGATCAAATCTAGGTCATTTAAGAGTGGGTCAATAACTCTAGATTAGCAACATGGTTTCCAAAACCTTAAAAGAATCTTTATAACTACAATAGTTACAAGCTTTCTTCATCACACATGCTCAACACTTTCAACCAAATTTCCATCATAAAAACACAAGAAATAAAGAAATAATAACTTAAGAACATCACAAGATGTTGCCTAGATCCTAAGGAACAAATTCCTTTCTAATAGTAAGTTTGAAAAACTTACAAAATCCAAGCTTTCTTTGTTTTTCTCTTTTCTCCTCACTTGCTTTCTTTGTTTTTTTAATGGTGTTTCTTGTAAAGTGTATTAGGTTAGTAAATGAAAAGAAATGAAAACAATATATACCTGTCTTTATTTTGCCTTGGCCGAACCCTTGCAAATGTATATACCAAATTTTCATTTCAATTTCATTTCAATATCATTTAATCAACTTGCATAAATATCTAAAACACTTTAATAGATATTTAATTAAGTCAACAAAGGCAACTAATATCATTTACTTTAAATATCCTAATGTAAGATATTTATATTTTAATTAATTTAATCATTTAACAATTAAATAATTAATTAATTAATCAAATACAAATATATTAAATATATGTATAATATTTACATTAAATATTAAAAACATATATTCATTTAGGATATAAGTCAAATAACTCATTTTGACTATTAATTAATGTGTATTTAAATTAATCAAGTATTAAATGTAAATACACAATAATTAGGCAAATGACTATCTAGTCCTTTTAGCACGTATCTTGCGTTTAACCTTTAAACGAATAATAATATATTATTTATTAATGTTGCTCTAGTGCTCTACGAGTATGTTTCATTATTGAGACTCTCTAGATTCAGGTATATCCGTCACGAAATCTAATTTCGTGTCCATAATCTATCCACCCGTAGATTATGACGATCACGGATAATCTCGCTGAACCATACAGGTCGAGGTCATGGCAAATGTATAATTCCTCCGTCACAGGTATCCGGATAAATCCCAGAGATATAGATGTAAACGTCAAATCTCTATCGGGATTATCCAGTCGACTATTCTATTAGCAATCTCAAAAGAATGTTTAGAACTAGCTTCTAAACTTTACCACGGGCCCATGGTTTTATCTGATTGCTAATCATATGGACTACCTATGCTCTGATACACAGAACTGACGGATCCTATCTTGATACACATAGGACACCCTGAGGATCTATCTACACCCAACGAACAGGCGGAGGTCTGATCTAAATAGATCGGTGACGTGACTGCCGTCTAAGTGTAGAAGATGTCTCATGTGCCCACAATGGCATCTCAAGTCTAAGAATCACAAGTGCTACTCAACCCAAGAAGATTCTTATTGACGCTGGTGTACCATCCATTAAGAATCTTCGGTGAGTCGTTCAGTGTTTATCCGCTATAAACACCTACACGTCTATACTAGTCTCCAAGACTTATGGTTCATTGAGAAACCATTGGAATCATATATTCCAGTATACGACATGTACCGGTCTCAACGGGTTTACTATACTGACCAAGTAGTGTAAACCTTGACCAGGAACTGTCTGAGAATGACAACGTCATGATACTACTCAATGTCCGTTGCGACGCTTTTGCAACTGTATCATGACTAATCATTCTAGGGTCATTACGTCTTTACCATATATAAAGATAGATTATATTATAGAAACTGCATATATTATTCATAATAATAATGTTTTACAGAAGTATTTAACAGAAATACAACCGGGAATTGGCGCTCTGAGCACCAACCCCAACAAAATCTCCCACTTGCTCTAGTGCCAATATCGATTGTATCTAATACCCATCGACTCCACGTGTTTATCAAACAACTTCGGAGGTATGGCCTTCGTCAGCGGGTCTGCTACATTATCTTCACTCGGTACCTTGCACACGACAATATCCCCTCGCGACACGATCTCTCGAATGATGTGGTACTTGCGTTCCACATGCTTCGACTTCTGATGCGCCCTCGGTTCCTTTGCTTGCGCAATGGCTCCAGTATTATCACAGTATAACGGAATCGCATTCTCGATACTTGGGACAACTCCCAATTCTGTGATAAAGTTCTTTATCCACACAGCCTCTTTTGCAGCTTCAGAAGCTGCAATATATTCCGCCTCAGTGGTGGAATCAGCTGTCGATCCCTGTTTGGAACTCTTCCAACAAACTGCACCTCCGTTAAGGGTAAAGACAAATCCAGATGTAGACTTTCTATCATCGGGATCCGATTGGAAATCGGAGTCTGTATACCCATTAACCTGCAGTTCGTTTCCTCCATAAATTATTAACTTATCCTTAGTACCTTTAAGATACTTTAGGATATGTTTAATGGCCATCCAATGGTCATTACCTGGATTGGACTGATATCGACTAGTTACGCTAACAGCGAAACTGATATCAGGCCTCGTACATAACATGGCATACATTATGCTACCCAAACACGAAGCATAAGGTTGGTTAGACATTCTAACCTTCTCATCTTCTGTTTGTGGACACATCTTCTTAGAAAGATGAATCCCATGTCTGAACGGTATGTTTGCTGTCTTACAGTTACCAAAGCTATACCGTTCCAAGATCTTATCTACGTACGTTGATTGGGATAACCCAATCAGCCTCCTTTGTCTATCTCTATAGAGTTTTATCCCTAAAACATAGGAAGCTTCTCCCAGGTCCTTCATGGAGAAATTCTTACAGAGGTACGCTTTACGCTTTGCAACATACCTAAATCATTCCCAATGATTAGGATGTCATCAACATATAGGACTAAAAATACGACCATGCTCCCACTGGCCTTCTGATACACACAGGATTCTTCCGAATTCTTGAGAAAACCAGACGATCTAATAATCTCATCGAATCGAAGATTCCAACTTCGTGAAGCTTGTTTAAGTCCATAAATGGACTTCTTAAGCTTACATACCATACCCGAGTTTCGCTGGACGTGAAACCTTCCGGCTGTTCCATATAGATTTCTTCATCAAGAAATCCATTTAGAAAAGCCGTTTTGACATCCATTTGCCAAATCTCGTAGTCATGATACGCAGCTATAGAAAGCAAAATCCGGATAGACTTAAGCATTGCTACCGGCGAAAAAGTTTCATCGTAGTCGACGCCAGGTCGCTGCGTGTAACCTTTTGCTACCAGTCGGGCCTTGTAAGTTTCAACCTTACCGTCAGGCCCGCGCTTCCTCTTGTAAACCCATTTACAACCGATAGGAACAATTCCTTCGGGAAGCGGAATCAAGTCCCAAACTTGATTTTCATGCATTGAGTCTATCTCGGATTTCATGGCACTTTGCCATTTCACGGAGTCGATGTCCAACATCGATTCTCTATAGGTGAAAGGATCTGTCTCTTCAACTAAGAGAACATCCAGACTCTTTTCTTGTATCAAATACAAGCGTTCAGGAGGTCTAGATACCCTTTCCGACCTACGAGTGTGTGTGTTGAAGGTCCTTCATCTACTTGAACTTCAGGTTCCTCCGTTGGTTCGTTGTTTTCAGGTTGGACTTCATCAAGCTCAACCTGTCTATGATTACCACCTTCTGACAAAAATTCTACTTCTAGAAATTTTGCGAAGCGAGCTACGAACACATTTCGATGCTCGGTATCATAGAACAGATATCCCCTCGTATTCGAAGGATATCCAACAAACCTAAACTTTTGCCCTCGAGGCGAAAGCTTATCTTGCTGAGTCACCCTGACATAGGCAGGACAACCCCAAACCTTAATATAATTAAGATTTGGTCTCCTACCGAACCATATCTGATACGGTGTCGTAGGAACAGCCTTTGAAGGAATCTTATTCAAAAGATGTGCGGCTGTTAAGAGAGAGTAACCCCATAAATAATAGGGCAAATCTGTGAAACTCAACATCGATCGGACCATATCCAATAAAGTCTGATTTCTCCTTTCAGATACACCATTGTGCTGTGGTGTACCTGGAGGAGTATATTGAGCGAGAATCCCATTCTCCTTCATATAATCCATGAACTCACCACTCATATATTCGCCGCCTCGATCTGATCGAAGGCATTTAATATATTTACCAGTTTGTTTTTCTACTTCATTTCGGAACTCTTTGAACTTTTCAAAGGTTTCCGATTTATGTCGCATCAAATACACATAACCGTACCGTGACAAATCATCGGTAAAGGTAACGAAGTACGAATAACCACTGTGAGCAGTTTGACTTAGTGGACCACATACATCAGAATGTACGAGTTCCAGTAAGTTAGTGGCGCGGTGTCCAACACCAGAAAATGGGGCTTTGGTCATCTTACCCTGAATACAGGATTCACAAGTTGGATAGGATTCAATGGTAAGATCTGATATCAAACCATTCCTAACCAATTGGGTAAGGCGTTTAACGCCAATGTGACCAAGTCTCATATGCCAAAGTTCAGTATTATTAATTACAGGTAAACTACGTTTATTAACTCCAGTATTTAATATATCTTTTGAAGTTTGCAATGTATAATGACCATGCTGGTTTGGACAACAAAGGATCTGAATATTATTTTTATCATATAAATACAAAGAACTATTCTTAATATTAATACAAAAGCCTTCTGTATCCAATACAAAAAGTGATATAATATTAGCGACACATCCGGTACAAAATGACAGTCATATAACAAAAGTGTCCCATTCGGCAATGAGATCTCGCATACTCCCACTGCAACTGCATCCAAAGAGTCTCCACTCCCGAACCGCAACTGCATCTCTCCAGGCTTCAGTTTCCTACTTTCCTTCAGCACCTGCAACGAATTGCAAATGTGAATGGGACAAGCAGAATCTAAAATCCAGCTGGATGTAACGGCTTCACAAGCCAAAGATAAATCAATAACTGGAAAAATAAAAGTACCTGATGTAGAAGCTCTGTCTCTCCTCACTGGGCAATGTAATCAGGACAGTTCCTTTTCCAGTGCCCGACTTTGCCGCAGTGGTGGCATTTGTCTTCAGAAGCCCTTTTGGGCTTTGCAATCTTCGCCTGTTGTTGAGGACCAAAAGCCTTCTTCTTCTTCTTGCCTTTCTTGTTCTTTCCCTTGGACCATCCTTGGGAAGAAGCCGAAAGAGAAGTAGTTCTAGGAGGGCGAGTCGGTACTCCCTTCTTAAGGTCCTCTTCTGCCGTGAGCAACATCCTATGTAGCTCCTGGTAGGTACAGACAGTCCCGTGCATGTTGAAGTACATCACGAACTGGCGAAATGAAGCTGGCAGTGAACCAAGAATGACACTCCTACCGAGAATGTCATTCAAGATGAGATTATGTTGCCTCAATTGATCGATCAAATCGATCATCTGAAGAACATGTGGGCTAACACTCTTGCCCCTCATCCAGACGCGCATGGAACAGTTCCATGGCGACTTTGTGAACAATCACTTGTTTTGGTTCTCAAACGATTGTCTCAATCGCGTCATCATACTATAGGAATCTAGCATACCATAGTACTGTTGCTTGAGTTTCGGAGACAGTGAACTAAGGATGTATGATTTAACCCTTAAATCATCATCCTTCCAAGTTTCAAAAACTTGGCGTTCCTCCTCCGAAGCATCCTCACCCACTGCAAGGGGCAACGGACCCTCAAGAACATAACCCAGCTTTTCGGAATCGAGGACAATCCTCAAATCCAATTCCCAGTCTGCAAAGTTCTCAGCGCCTTTCAGTTTGTTCGCATCAAGCATACGCGCAAACTGATTTGTGGATTGCCGCCATCGCCAATCTATCATATAGATCACGAAAAACGGTTAGCAGAAATAAGCAGCAGTTTCATATAATATCAAAAGCATAATCATGGATTTTTAATAATAATATGCCCCTCCCACTAAATCATGCAATACTGTAATCCCAAAACAGAATACAAAATTTAATAATTAAATTAAATACTAATAGTGAAAAGTGGATCCCGTGAATATATTTCGGCTCACAGCAGAGGCACGGTCTCGCCTACGTATATTCATCAGGTAGACAACTCATTTGTCAATCATTCACTAATGACTCCTAAGTATCCGGTCCTGGCCGTTTCTCGTTGTCGCTGCGAAGGCAGGCCCACAAGGAGACGTACCAAGGTTAAACTCGTCAATGATAAACTCAAGTTACTTACGTAATCCTGACAGCTAGGGCACGTTCAGAATTCCGCTTTTACTTGAATTTACCTAGTATCTGATATACATCCGGTATAAATAAATCTTTATCGGCTACATCCTCACAGCAGAGGCACGGTCTCGGATGTAGTCACAAAGAAGTATTCATAAACCGTATTGACAAGACGGACCATATAACATGCATCAAATACATAATTACATTCAAACCTTATTAATTAGGGATTTTCCGCTAAGTGTCATACACCCTAAATCTAACCAATTTAGATCCTAATAAGCATGCATAAAGTCAAGAAAACATGATTAAACATTGATTCAATGAAGGCTAATCATTTTAGGTGGCCTAGAATCAGACTCGCTCTGATACCATTTTGAAGGGGTTTTTAGGGGTTGAATCCGGTAACGCAGCGGAAGCGGTGAAAAACCAATTTTCAGATTTCAAAACTTTTTCTCGGATTAATTAAATAAACATATTTATTTAATATTCCAATAATCAAATTATGAAAATAAATTCAATAAAACATTTTTAAGTGAATTTACCGAATACCCTTGCTTTGTATTTTGTCCATTTTAGTCCGAAATTGATCTAATCAATTTTGAATGATTCTAAATCATTTCTAAGATGAACTTATGATGTTCAAAACATCAAAACACCAAAGCAACCAAAATCCCCAATTTCCCTCACAAGGCCGAGAGCCTCCTTTAGGTTCCATTTTGTGCATTTTGGACTTTCATGCTTCAAAACATCCAAATGAATCCAATCAACATGAAACTTTATATGCATCATATACACACATAAATACACAACATATATGAAAACCCCCAAATTTGGAATTAGTTAAGAACCCTAATTTTTCAATTTCCACAAATTGGACAAATTAGACCAAATACATTAAATCAATTACTTCAATCATCATTCTTCCATCCAATCCAAGTCTCAACACAATGAAACAACTCAAGATCAAATCTAGGTCATTTAAGAGTGGGTCAATAACTCTAGATTAGCAACATGGTTTCCAAAACCTTAAAAGAATCTTTATAACTACAATAGTTACAAGCTTTCTTCATCACACATGCTCAACACTTTCAACCAAATTTCCATCATCAAAAAACACAAGAAATAATGAAAAGAATAACTTAAGAACATCACAAGATGTTGCCTAGATCCTAAGGAACAAATTCCTTTCTAATAGTAAGTTGAAAAACTTACAAAATCCAAGCTTTTCTTTGAGTTTTCTCTTTTCTCCTTCACTTGCTTTCTTTGTTTTCTTTATGGTGTTGTTTCTTGTAAAGTGTATTAGGTTATTAAATGAAAAGAAATGAAAACAATATACCTTGTTTTTATTTTGCCTTGGCCGAAACCCTTGCCAATGTATATACCAAATTTTCATTTCATTTCATTTCAAATATCATTTAATCAACTTGCATAAATATCTAAACACTTAATAGATATTTAATTAAGTCAACAAAGGCAACTAATATCATTTACTTTAAATATCCTAATGTAAGATATTTATATTTTAATTAATTTAATCATTTAACAATTAAATAATCAATTAATTAATCAAATACAAATATATTAAATATATGTATAATATTTACATTAAATATTAAAAACATATATTCATTTAGGATAAAAGTCAAATAACTCATTTTGACTATTAATTAATGTGTATTTAAATAATCAAGTATTAAATGTAAATACACAATAATTAGGCAAATGACTATCTAGTCCTTTTAGCACGTATCTTGCGTTTAACCTTTAAACGACTTTATAAATAATCAATATTATTTATTAATGTTGCTCTAGTGCTCTACGAGTATGTTTCATTATTGAGACTCTCTAGATTCAGGTATATCCGTCACGAAATCTAATTTCGTGTCCATAATCTATCCACCCGTAGATTATGACGATCACGGATAATCTCGCTGAACCATACAGGTCGAGGTCATGGCAAATGTATAATTCCTCCGTCACAGGTATCCGGATAAATCCCAGAGATATAGATGTAAACGTCAAATCTCTATCGGGATTATCCAGTCGACTATTCTATTAGCAATCTCAAAAGAATGTTTAGAACTAGCTTCT
Organism: Zanthoxylum bungeanum; assembly: GCA_019454045.1. Lineage (NCBI taxonomy): Eukaryota > Viridiplantae > Streptophyta > Magnoliopsida > Sapindales > Rutaceae > Zanthoxylum > Zanthoxylum bungeanum. Next base: position 4,155 of record SKCR01050962.1, on the reverse strand, counting down.
AAACTTTACCACGGGCCCATGGTTTTATCTGATTGCTAATCATATGGACTACCTATGCTCTGATACACAGAACTGACGGATCCTATCTTGATACACATAGGACACCCTGAGGATCTGTCTACACCCAACGAACAGGCGGAGGTCTGATCTAAATAGATCGGTGACGTGACTGCCGTCTAAGTGTAGAAGATGTCTCATGTGCCCACAATGGCATCTCAAGTCTAAGAATCACAAGTGTGTTGGTTTAAATTCTAGGTCCCAAGTGTCATACAAGCCATGAAAACATTTGCGTGAATCCCCCACGGAGATAGCGGAATACCCACATCGATTGGTTGAGTCGATTTGGAGACGAACGAAGGCCCAAAAACTCACTGCCAAGACGCCCAAGCTGTGCAGCCACTGCCTCCAAAAAACAGAAATTTGAGATGCGAAACGTTAGCTCCTAGCTTCGTCGGACGGATCCCGGCTCCTGGGCGAACCTCGCTACCACCTCGCAAGACTCGTAATGTGCTAGCACTTGAATTTTCACCATGAAAAAACCACTCTTGCTTCCCTAAGTCACGCCCTTTCTGGTTCAAAACAGGAGCTTTCTTCCATTTTTTGCGTGAAGAGAAGAAAGAAAATGGTGAGAGAGAGAGATGTGAAAATGTGTAAAGACTTTGTAAACATTTACTTAAAAATGTCTTATATATTTTCCTAGAAAAATATGATAAAAAACAATACCAAAAACATTATCAAATAAATAAAATGGTAAAAGTTATTAGCTAGTCACTATTACACCAATACCCATCAACTATTACTATTCCAACAACTTACATCACTCAAAGTGTCAAAGTTGTCTTTTCAATCAATCAATCATCACATCAATCATCCCATCACTCAAAGTGACATTTGATTTACGCTTGATGTGACGAATGATTTGACGCTTGATGCGACTTGCGACGCCGCACTCGAATTCGAAATACGAATGCGCTCGCAATCACACTCGGGCTCGGGTTCGCTAATTCCAAATTAACGATTTTTCCGTCGCGTCGTAATTAGATGATTACGCCTAGCGAATTCACTATTCATGTCGCTAACGAATTAATTCTAAATTAATTCGTTCGCCCGAATTAAAATCTAATTTTAATTCCGCGTCGAAATCTAATTTCGTTTAATATACCGAATATATTAATTTAATCGATTAATTCCAAATTAATCGTTATCTCTCTCTAAACGATATTTTATCCTAGATAAAATATCTCTGTATTAATCCTAGATTAATTTTCTCTTCTCTATATAATCCCAGATTATTCAAGAGTGCGAGTTGTGCGTCATCGGTGGATTATCGGGAGGGACCGGAAGCGACCCATGAGATCTCCGGATAAGTTGGCAGTAAATACGGTCGTCGGAATATCCGAATCACGTACGTACCAAGTACTACGTTTCTACCGATTACGAAGACAAGGTCGACTCTAGCAAAGCACCAAGTCTACCCAATCTCCGGACATATCCATCTAAGAATATTAAGATCTGTATCAAGCGTAGTATACGATTGTATTGTGTATATCGGCCCAGTATCGGATATATTCACGTGCTAGGCCTGGGGCTGGATAAGTGTCTGCCCGTACGAAGCACATGTCGGATGTCTGGTAAACTAGTCTCTATAATCGGATATACATGACTTGTCATAATATCCCGATGGCCGCGCAGCACTTTAAGAGCACTAATACTGTATCCTGCGTGACATCATCTCCACTATGACTGGAGTGATACTTCCGTCTTGACATCACATCCAATACACTACGATTCTCAATATACCTGGCATTGGCGTACACAGAACCGGTTAGAGTCCTAGACGACCTCAACTAAAGTATTGATTGTCGTAAGCATTAGCGATGTAAGTCTCAGGTTAAGACTATACACACCTACCTTGATTTCGGCCTCCCATAGACACATAGTCATAATACCAATGGGATTTCGAGGGGTCTATCCAGAGCGAAGCTGTTTCCCGTACCATCGGTGTGAAACACAACTCCTATCGCACTTGCATAAGTATCCAATACTTATATATATGAGAACTATGCCGTGTGCCCTCACAACGCACACAAGTGCAATACTGGCCTATTCCGCATTATCGATGTCCAGTCTCGATAATACTCCGGCTAGGGATATTTAATGATTAATCCTTCGTGGACTGATACTGTCTCATATCATCTCAATCCAGGAACTAATCATAGGGACCTCTCTTCATTTATATATCTAAGGTGATCTAATCACAAATGATGAGAGTGCAATTTCCTTGTCACATAGTTAATTTGTACAACAACACTATGATCTGTACAAATAGTGACGCTATGGGTCATATTATCCAACAATCTCCCACTTGGCACATAGCCAGTCACTCGAGTGTCTAACACCCGAACTATGTACGGTTCGCTCTCAAATTGCTGAGAAAGGTTTTCGTTAGTGGATTTGCTTGATAATCGTCTGACGCGATTTACACAATCATCACATCGCCACTATGTATGATCCGAACGAATCAGATGATATAGAAGTATATATCTGGATCGTCGATGAGACCTTTAATTCCTTAGCCTGTGCTGACGCCTAGCTCAGCTGCTAACAGAACTATATCTAATCTAATTAGATTTATTTTCGATCCAAATGGCTTCTATTGCTGCCTCAGCTGCAGCAATAATCCGCATTTATTGTTTATTCAGCAACAGTATCTTGCTCGGAAGATTTCCAGCTCACTGTCCGTTATTCAAACTTTATAGTACCTAGTATTTTAATCTGTTTGGAAACTTGCAGCAGTGATCCCAGTCACTTCAAGTTCTCCTTCTCCATAGTTTTAAGACAACATCTTTAGTTCTCTAAGATACTAACAGACGTTCTTAACTTCAATCCAGTGACTATCACTTGGATTGACCCGATTGTGACTCCATATGCTCGAAACGTATGAGACACCCTATCAAGTACATTTTAAATGTACAATTCCCAGAGAGTGTTAACAACTCCAAATCTATCCAGTAGATCTTTATTCCTTGAATAAAGGTTTTATTCCCCAGAATTCTACGGAGAATTTCTATTGAAAGAATATCTATGAAAGCCAAGCTTTCACCAATTGTTTTATGGGAATTTAACTGTCAGTGCGCTCTCCCACTAACCTCCTTATATACACAAGAATTATTTCGTTTTGATTCAAATCAAACCATTATGATTATTTCAAAACGACAGTTCCAAGAACCTTACGCTTGCATAATCCAAACATGGATCGATTAACCCGCAAACCTGTTGTTGGTTATACAAAATCGTCAGGATGTTGTAAACATCCTCCAAAAGGTTTCCTTTTCAGGAAAGCGATTTTGATCTGCATCTGACACATTTCATAAATGAAATACGCAGTTATCAACAAGCATTATCAAAATGGATTTACCATGGCAACAGGTAAAAGGTTGAACCGTATTAACACAATGTTGATAACGATACCTTCCGTCAAAAGCCTAGCTTTGTGCGTTGGTATGTTGCCTTCCATGTATGTCTTCCTTGAAGACATTTAATGTACCAATAGGCACAATGCCTTGTGGTACAACAACTAGTATCCAAAATAGTTGTTATACATGGAATCCATTTCGGACTCATGGCACTTTGCCATAATAGGGAGTCAATACCTCGTATCACTTCCTCAAAACGTAGTCGGTGGATATACCTTCATAAGATTGACATCTTTATGAGGTTAGATCAGAAAACACATACCCTAGGTTGTTTTCTGACTCTATCCGATCTACTAGTTTCTTGTGTATTTGAAGATCAATGGTATAGATTCATCATAGATGAACTATTTGTGTTCCATTAAGGATTCGTGCCTTGAACAGTATTACTCCGATTTTCATCGATCGAGTATCACTATCCTCCCACTGACCACTGCATATCGGTATTCCTCTCAGGAAAAACCACATGGTGAGCAACAATCACATTGTTCTCATCTGAGATTTATAAGTACTATACTTAAGGTTTTCCTTAGGATAACCTATATTGGCACTTATCCAATTGGGTTCTTAGTTTGGTATCATCCAAACGTTATGCCTGGCATACCCAAATTATTAGGAGTGAGAAACCCTGTTTCTTTCCTATTCATATCCTATATGATATCTGTCAAACAGATTTATATGG
>SKCR01050961.1:0-38435 GCA_019454045.1 Zanthoxylum bungeanum | reverse complement strand
AGGGTTAATTCGGGGACTATTTTACGGTGTTGAGTGCAATTTTTGGTGGACTGGTTTGCGGTAAAGGGTGGAGTTTTTGGGGCTGTGATTTTCGGTACTTTGATGGCTGTTTGATGGGCTGGTTTATGATGAAGTTTTCGGTCAGTGAGGGTTAATTTGTGGTGTGAATAAGGGCTGTTGTTGAGGGCTTGTTAAGGTGTGATGGGCGAGGAGAGGGGGGCTGGTGGGTGGTCAAAGAGAGGGCTACGTTAAAGGCAATGGACTGTTATGTGAAGTATTGTGAAGGGCAAGTGGCGTTGAAGAGGCTGGACGTTTGTGAGTTGTTGTTTGTTGCGTGCAGGGAGTCAAGGCGCTGATTGTGAGGCTGATTGGTGGTTAGCGTGAAAGGTTAAGTTTGGTGAAGGCAAAGGGGGCAAGTGTGTGCGTTGAAGTGGGCAATATGTGTGAAGGCTTATGGCTGAGTTAAAGGGGCTGTTCATGTGGAAATTTAGAAGGCTTTTGGGCGTGAATCAACTAGGGTAATTTTTGTGAGAATATTGTGTGTATCTGCCAGGGTTGAATGTGTGGGTTAAGGGTTCTTTTTATAGGCCAATGGAGGGGGTTTACCTTGTTGGAGAAGGAATATGATTTGTGTGTTTAAAGGGGATATCTTTTAATTTAGTATGTGATAAGGAAAATCTTTAATTAGGGGAATTGATTTGATTTGTTCTTTTAGTTAAGGATATGATTTATTTAAATTGGTAGCTGATTTAATTAAATTAGGAATGTGATTTATTTTAATTAGGAATGTTATTTATGGAATTTAATTTGAATATTTTAGTTTGGGAAAAGAATTTAATTTGTGACATGTGTTTTAATTTAATTTAATTGGATTTATTTAGTTTAGGAATGTGATTTAATTTGATTTAATTTAAGTTTAATTTAATTGGTTTTAATTTAATTTGTGACATGCATTTAAATGTTTTAATTATTTTGGATTGGGCTTGGTGTGTTTAAAAAAAGAGGTCTAACAAGCGAACCCGAAGCGAAACAAGCGAGTTAATATGTCAAAATGCTAATTTCCAACTTTACCCTTCCAACGTCCGTTTCCCGCGGCTTTCACAACTAAAGAGATAGTGTCTCCATACGAGACTCATCATCGGGCTTATATGCAAAAATGCAGTGCCTACAATCTCCATAGTTTATGCGAGTGCAACGGCCTTCCCAGTCGACACTACATCCATTTAAATTGAGACCTCGATCTCTGCAGCCTCTGACTCATTCCCCTTGGCCTTCTTGCTTTTTCTTTTATTCTTCATTTCCTTGTATGAAGGCACTTTAAATCGACCTGACATGATATCTTCTGCGCATAAAATCTCTTCGGGAGTTAATGGCTTCGTAAATAACAACTCCCCAAATATCAGTTGACACGACCAAGTAAACAAGATGACAGCCAATATATGTTTACAAAAGGCCTAGGGGATACCTTCCAGATCATATATCTCTTTCCACAGTGGAGTAGACCTTAACCTCTCTTCTTCTAAGATAATTTTCCAATTTCTTTCTGGGACAAGCAGACTAAGGATGAGTTTGGTGTTGGAGACGACTCATTTGGTAGTGTCAAATGATCTATTGAGTTATAGACCTGCAAGAAGAGAAAAATGTAAGATTCAGTCTTCTAAAACAGAAGAATAGATGAGGTAGAAATCACTCACTCGACAGACTCTGGTGTTTAGGGATTTGGCCAATTCCAGCCGACCTAAAAATACCCTCTCATTTTACAAAGAAATAAAACTTCTGCTACTCTCCTCTATCATTCGACGGAGTCCCCAAGATTAGATGCTCCCTCTTCTGGCGAAGATACAAGGTATACTTCCTATTTTCAGTCAAGTGTTCCTTTAAGTAATAAGTATACAAAAATTCCTTCACTCTAAACTCTATCACCAGTTCAAATGATAAGCACTCAATCGATATCAAAATTCTCCAAATGTTTGGCATTAACTGGGAATGAGCTATTTTGTAATGATCCAACACTTCCCATACTAACATTGGTATCGAGAACCTAGACCCATCAGTAAAAAGGTTTCTCATAAAACCCAATCCACCCATTAGACATAACATGGATGAAGTCTTGGCATTGGCAGAGGTTCCATTCGACACGACATGGATGAAGGCTTAGCATTTGGCAAAGGTTCCATTCGAAACAACATGAATGAATGTTTGGCACTATGCAAAGGTTCCATTCGACATGAATTGGATGAAATATTGGCATTAGGCAAATGTGCCATTAGACATGACATGGATGAAGGTTTGGCATTGGGCGAAGGTGCCATTCGACACGACACGCATGAAGACCTGACACTAGTCAAAGATCTCATTCGAAGGATGTATACGAAGGCTTGGTATTAGGCGAATGTGCCACTCGACAGGACACATATGAAGGTTTAACGCTAAAGAAATGTGCCACTCGACATGACACATACGAAGTCTTGGCATTAGGCAAAAATCTCATACGACACACAAGTATAAAGATAACAGAACATGTCCGTATGAAAAGTCCACTCGACACAGCGAGCTAATTATGTGCCTCTGACTTGTCTGTTGCAGTCGGTCATAAAACTCTGAGCTAGTCCTGCCATTGCTTCTCCTCTTGGCCTTCTGTTTTGTGATTGGCCCTGTTGGTACTTGCAATGGTTCTACTTTGATGTTGGTCGTATCCCCTGGTGCTTCGAGTGTGCCTTGGTTCGTGTCACTAGGGGAGCTTTTTGGTATTACTAATCTGCCTTGATACAACAAATAGCCACCGTGCAAGCTGTAAGGAGGATGAAAGTTTGGATCCACCAACAAGCTTTGCACCATGCTATTCAGTTTCGGGTCTCAGGTTACTTCAACCTGTAACTCGCCTAAAGCAGGGCAGAAAGCAACGAATTAGGCTGTAAATTGTGTCCTTTATAACACCAACAACTGATTCATGATAACTAAACTCCCCAATCTATTCTCCGTATTCCTCTCAACCCAGGATAAGGCATCAGCAGTCTTGTTCTCCAATCCAGGCTTATACTGTACCTCAAAGTTATAGCCCATGAGCTTGATTAACCATTTGTTGTAATCCTCCTCGATAACCCTCTGGTCCAACAAATGCTTTAAACTGCTTTGATCAGTTCGTACTGTAAACCTTCGACCCAGCAAATAAGGCTTCCACTTCTGGATTGCAAATATGATGGCCATTAATTCCCTTTCATATACCACGAAAGAAGCTTGAGCTCGGGAAGATAAAGTGTGACTCCAAAGGCAATAAGATGTCCTCCTTGCATGAGTACCGCTCCCAAACCCACTCCAGAGGCATCTGTTTCAACAGTGAATTCTTTTGTAAAATCGGGCAAAGCAAGGACAAACAAATTCACCATAGCATTCTATAAGGCTTCAAATGATGCTTGAGCTTCTGTAGACCACTTTAAGGTATTCTTTTTCAACAACTAAGTCAATGGGGTTGCTATACTTCCATAACCCTTCACAAATCTCCTATAATAGCCTGTGAGGCCTAGAAACCCTTGGAGGGCTTTAACCGAAGTTGGCACATGCCAATTTGTCATACTTTCCAGCTTAGTAGGCTCAGTCGAGACTCCATTTGCCGAGATGATATGGCCCATATACTCCTAATTGCTTTTGAGCAAAGATACACTTCTTGCCATTGAAAACTAGTTGATGTTGCTTTAAAATCTGAAATGTATCTTTTAGGTGTTGGGGTGGGTTCTGAAATCTGCACTAAAGATCAAGATGTCATCAAAAAAGACCAAAATGAATTGCCTCAAGTATGGTCTGAATATTTCGTTCATGAGGGCCTGAAAAGTCGAAGGGGCATTTGACAAACCAAAAGGCATAACAATGAATTCATAATGCCCCTCGTGAGTCCTAAAGGCAGTCTTCTCAGTGTCTTCCTTCTGACTCGAATTGATGGTAGCTCGATTTCAGAGCTAATTTAGAGAATGCCCCAGCTTTTTTCAGCTTAGCTAAAAACTTATCAATCACGGGGATTGAAAATTTGTCTGGTATGGTCAACCGATTTAGGTCCCTGTAGTCTACACACATTCTCCACCCATATTTTTTTTACCTGCAATACAGTGCTCGAATATGGACTTTTACTTCTCTAGATAACGCCTGCGTCAAACATATCCTTCACAATAGTTTCAATTTATGCTTTCTGGAGTGTGGGTATCTGTAGGGCCTTATATTAGAGGGATCAACACCCTCATTGAGCCTAATGCAATGATCATGCTCTCAAGAGATCGGCAACCCTTTGATTGGTTCAAAATTTGTAGCGTACTCTTTTAAAACTACCTGCAACTCACCATCTTAACATCAGGTATTCCTGTTGGTTCAGACATAACAGATCAAGCCCTAAAATCCACCAAGAAACCCATGTCCCTTCCCTCGATCATCTTGATTACTTTATTTAATGACACCACACTTCTTGATAAGGAGGGATCACCTTGTAGTGTTACCACTTGGTCTCCACTGATGAATTTCATGATGAGAGTCTTGTGAAATCAATTCTTTATTCCAAACAAATTTTGTTTCAAGAGCACGTATAGTATCATGTCATACGGTCTCACTCGACACATATTCGGTGGTAGAACCTCTAGTTCATTTAAAGAGATCTATGTATGACAGGTATGTAAATTCCCCAATTAATTACTAATTATATTGGCGGTATCAACCACGCAGTTGTCCCATTCGACACCTATAAAAGCAGTACCATACTACTTATTCCGTTCGACAATAACAGAATACACGTTTGAATAACCACCAAATAGCCCACTCGACGGAGCCACCAAACAGCAGGTATGAATATTCAATGATATGTACTAACAATGTTTATGATCACATATATTAATATTGCCTCCATTCGACACAACAATATTGACCAGTAGTATGGAGATTGTCCCAACTTTCATCTGGTTCAATCGACTTGAACATTCCCCATGACTCATGTAGAGTCAAGTTCAAGACCTGACCTTCATCTGGTCCAGACGACATTTAAGAATCTCCTGGTTCTTTGACCAATAGTATGGAGATTGTCTTAACATTCATCTGGTTCAGTCGACTGGGAACATTCCCCATGGCTCATGTAGAGTGAAGTTCAAGACCTGACCTTCATCTGCCCCAAACGACATTGAAGATGTTAGGGTTGGTACTCAGAGTGCCAATCCGGATCGTATTTTTGTCTGATTCATAAATACGAACAATGTATTTTTCCATAATGTTACTTATTTAATGGTAGCACCTCTTGTCTTTTATATACTGACCGGTGCGTAATCACACGCGTATAACGTAAGCCCACATATCGTTCAAGTAATATAAAAAGTATCGATCCCACGAGGACTTAAAACCCTTTTTTTTTTTATCAATTTATGAAATTAAATGTTTACAAGTATCTAATAGATTGATTGTTTGATTGGGTGGTGACTTTAAAATTAAAACAAGTAAATAAATTTCTTGAAAGTAGATTGAAGAAAATTCAAATTTATAAAACTATCTAGAGTTGTGAATCCTTCCAATATCTTTTTAAGAGATGACGTGGTTATTTTACGTTTGTGTAATATATTGGTTTATTAACCTGGAACACGAAATTATGTAAAAGGCTCTTCCGATGGTCAAATATAAATACCCAGTATAACCCAATTAATCATATTCCTATGTTAACCAAGTTATCTAAATTCATTAAGATTAAGTTCCAATTATGGCTACCCCCGCCCGACAGGTATATTCCTATCATGTAAGGAATCTATTAAAGGGTTATATATCCTCAAGGAAGATCGTGGGCTATTGAGTCTAAGGTCTTTAACCTAAAATCTCTTTTCCAAGTTCATTTTAAGTTTACCAGTTCAATTTTATTAATGGCCAGTTAATAAAAAGCATTAGGATTAAGGCTCAATAAATAAACTTTTATATTACCCAAACTGTAATTTAACCCCTTATAAACCGGTGATATTGGATTTCATCACAACCCCATATCACTGGCTTAGTTACGACACATATTTACGGGTAGTAAAAACTTAAATAAAAGAAAAGATATAAAGTAAATGCTGGAAATTAAATTACTGGAAAGTAAATGCTGAAAATTAAATTACTGGAAAGTAAATGCTAAAAGTAAATAAAGTAAAAGTACAATAAAGAAAATACTGAGGTAAAATGATCCACTTTTATTACTACTATTTTAGATATCTCCCTTAATATAATATATTAACTTTGCGTGATAATTACCAACCAGCCATATAGGCGGTATCCTCATTAAGTCAAATTAATAATTAATTACCAACCGACCAACCCGACGATATTCATGCTTAGTCAGGTTAAAACCAATTTATAATTAATTACCAACCGACCAATATGGCGGTATCCTCGTTAAGTCAGATTTTAAATAGTTATTATATTATAATTAGGGGAGATTAATCTAAATAGCAATAATAAAAGCTTTACCTTTTACCCCAGCAAGGGGGGGTTACATCCTCATTGCTTGAAAAGTAAAAACTGAAAAAGTAAAGAAAGGAAAGTACTGTACGTAAAAGTAAATTGCGGAAAGTAAAAACTGAAAAGTAAACATAAGAAAGTGCAAAAACGGAAATTAATTACTGAAAGCTGTAAATAAACAAACAAGATACAATCTTCTTAGTTATTCTTAAGAAATTTCAAAGAAGAAATATGACTTTACAAATGAAATGGCTTGATATTTATAGGCAAAATTTTACCTCCATCAAATCATCCACCAAATCCATTATTAATTGCTCCACTAATTGCTCCACCAAATCCATTATTAATTACTCCACTAATTGTTCCACCAAATCTATTATTAATTGCTATCATGTTTGGTGGTAGTTTGACTATTTTTATTATTTATTTATTTATTTGCTTTGAAAATGACTTTAATAATTATGCATAACACATTTCTGGATATTTCATCAATTTCGGTGATGAAATCCTCAGAATTCGAAATTATTTTATTTTCCAAAGTTGTAGATCTTTGAGTCTTCTTTACTTTGGAACTTGAATCAGCTCAATCCAATATCGTAATAAAAAGTTATGCCCAAAATATGACAGATGCGCAAAACTAAAATTTCCGAAACTACACTTCGTTAGAACACCCTTTCAAGTTTCCAATCTCCAAAATTAATATGTTAAGTCCAATTTTTTACCCTTATTTGACCCATATTTCATCCTAAATGATTTCATTGAGTCCCAATATTATTTTATCTGCAAAATAAACTAAAACACATCAAAACGTTCATCAAACTTGAGAAACTAAATAAAATATTAAGTAAAATGGGTAATAAATATTGATATATTTTCCGCTCATCACACCCCCAAACCTAAAATTTTACTAGTCCTCGAGCAAAACAACAAAATAAAATACAAGAAACAATTAAAATTAAACTAAGCCACTTTCGTAGGGATCACGGTTGCATTTAGCGTATGCAACAAGCCTTTAAACCCCTAGGTGTCCCTAGTGGACGAGTTGTAGTCTCGTGAGGGCTTACAACAACGATACCCACAAACGTTTTACAAAAGTAAAAAGATAATAAAACTAATGCACACAAAAGCAAAAAGACAAGAGAAAAGAGAATAAAGAAGTTAGTGACTAAACAGGTGAAACTTCTTATCCAAGTTAATAGTTGTTTTATTTATTTCTAAATTACCGAATAAGTGAATTCTCTGATTATTTTTTTACCATTCTTCATATACATAGCCAATAAAATATTAATAAACTCATTTTTGCCCACAATAGTCACAAGTGCAGTTGAGAATAAAGTAATATTTTTGTCCTAAAGTTTTATCAGAATTCACACCTTTTTTAGCAATGGAATATTTTTCTGATTTTTTTTTAATTTTTGATTTTTAATTTTTTATTTATATACAATATCTTCCATCTATGTAGCGAGCTTTGGGCCAGTGACTCCCAAACCAGTTGGTTTTAGGGCACTAGGTGTTAAGATACCTTTGCGGACTTAATTACTCAGAGTTCAGATATATATATTTTTTTACAACATCTTTGATCCATGTAGCGAGCTTTGGGCCAGTGACTCCCAAACCAGTTGGTTTTAGGGCACTAGGTGTTAAAACACCCTTACAGACTTAATAACTCGGATCTCAGGCGTGTTTTTTTTACTCCATCACTTTTTATAAATGCTTCCTCTAATTAAACTAGAGCATTGAATATTACAAACTTTTCAATTACAGTTCATGTCTATATGTTACCATGTATGCTGATAATACCTGTCAACTGAGCATATGAAGATTCATTTTAGTCAGTATTATGGAGAATTCACAAATTAAATAATTTAAAAGGAAATAAACAAAAATTAACTTGTTCCAAAATAGGTTGAGATACGTCTCAGGAATGGAAATTCCTTACACAGCCATCTCACACCAATTTCACCTGATTAATCAAATAAAAACACAAAAATACAAAATGTATTTTTTTGGTTTTGTAAAATTTTTCAAATTTTTTTTTGGCTTTTTCGAAAAATATTGACTAAAAATAAAACAATAAAAACAATATACAATTTAACTATTCTCCTCCCTCAAACCTAAATGAGACATTGTCCCCAATGTCTTAAACTGTAGAAGAAGAGTTTAGAAAATCGTATCTGGTTAGCTGAAATTCTATATCTAAATGAAAAGTTAAAGGTTAAGATCCAGATTTATCCGACGCCTCTTACGACGATCATTATCGGACCATTTTATCTTGGAAATAATTGGGTCAATTTGAGGTTCAAAGGCTAAGATTTGGTCAATTAAATCTGGGGCAGTTCTGGCAGTAAAGAGAAGTTCTTTTACAAGCTTTGACACAAACCCATTTCTCCGGGCATCATCAAGAAACACACAAATAAAATCATAAAATCCATCAACATTGTACAGTCCAAGCGGTTTCTGGTGCATGTTCAAGTTTGCCCAAGATAGTACTGTAAAAATTTCCTCCATCGTGCCCAAGCCTCATGGTAAAGCAATAAAAGCGTCAGCTCGGTTAATCATCTCTACCAGTCGTTCAGACTTACCTGGCACGATTAGTTCCTCGCTGTTTGATGATCCAATAAGATTCGCCTCCGCCAAGGATTTTGGGATGATTCCCAAGACTTGACTGCCTCCATCATGTACAGCCTTTGAAACGATCCCCATTAGTCCAAGATTGCCACCGCCATATACTAAGTGCATATTCCTTGCAGTAATGACTCGACCCAATTCATGTGCCGCTGTTACGTATTCTAGTTTAACACCAACACTGATACTGTAAAACACACAGATGTTTTCAACCCGTCTTCTTGAAGTAACTTCCATTTTTATCTGGATGCCTTCAAAGGTGCAATGATGAGTTGAATTTATAGAACCTGAAAAAGGTGAGTAATAATAACACAAGTATCTTCCAAAGGATTATTAGTAGCAAAATAGTAAATCGTGAAAGGTCAAAAATTAGCCTGGATCATGTCGTAGAAAATAACAAAAAAAATCACAATTATTAGGAAAAGACAAAGAGATATAATATTTACAATAATGTAACGGCTTGAATGACGTCTATGCGTCAGGGACAAGTTTCCCATACAATTTTCTTATAAATTAGCAAACAGGGTCTTTTAGAGTCAGATTCCCGAGACTTAACTGTTGTCTTTCTCTACGGAATTATGCATATAACATGCGAATTTTGTGATACACATATCCACTGGGATGCGTCTCAAAATTTTTAGATATGTCTGACCGGCGTAAACACACACGTATAACGCAAACGCACGTATCGTTCAAGTAGTATAAAAATATCGATCCCACGAGGACTTAATTCCTACTGTTGTTATTAATTATTGAATCTATTTATTTACAGATATCTAATTGAGAGAGAAGAGAATGATTACTTGATTGATTTGATTGATTGTAGAATTGCTAAATAAATAAATAAATAAAAATACAAAAGAAAATACTAAGGAAAATAACAAAAGACACAAAGATCTAGGGTTGTGAATCATTCTAATATCATTTAAAAGATGAAGTGGTTATTTCATGTTTGTGTAATAAATCAGTTTACTAACCTGGAACACTAAATTATGCAAAAGCCTCTGTCGATGGTCAGACGCAAATACCCAGTTTAACCCAATTGAACCATATGTCTATGTCAACCAAATTATCTGGATTCATTAAGTTTAAGTTCCAATTATGGCTACCCCCGCCCGACAGGTATATGTCTATCCTGTAAGGAAATCTATTAAAGGGTTATCTATCCTCAAGGAAGATCGTGGGCTATTAAGTCTAAGGCTGAAACCTAAAATCCCTATGTCTAGTTCATTTTAGATTTACCACATCAATCTTATTGGTGATCAGACAACAAGAAGCATTATGCTTAAGACTTAATAAGTAAACCTTTAAATTACCCAAACTATAAAATAACCCCTTATAAATCGGTGATATTAGAATTCATCACAACCCTAGATAACTAACACATAACTAGGGCTAGTAAAAACTTAAAAGTAAAAGACATAAAGTAAAAATGATGAAAAGTAAAATAAAATAAAATGCTAAGGTAAAAGGAATTACTTTTACTATTTACTATTTTAGATATCTCCCATAAAATAATATATAAACTTGTGATAATATTACTAACCGACCAATCTGGCGGTATCCTTTATTAGTCAGGTTTAACCCAGATTAAAATGAATTACCAACCGACCAATCTGGCGGTATCCTTTATTAGTCAATATTTTAAATAATGAATATATTATTTTTAAGGGAGATTAATCTAAATAGTAACAGTAAAAGAATTACCTTTCACCCTAACTGGGGAAGTTACTTCCTCATGGTGAATAGTAAAAACTGTAAAAAGTAAAAAAAAAAAGTAATTACTATATTAACAAAACGTAATTAAAATTATTTACAAAACTAAAAACTAAAAACTAAAAGAAACTAGAGAGAGAAACTATCTCTTTATATAGAATAGAAGAGAGAGAGTGGTACAGCTGAAACTGAAATTTCGAGCTGAATTTATAGGCCTCGGTAGGCATCCGGCGTCGCGACGCTGAGCCCTTTGGCGTCGCTACGCCAGCTTCTGTCGACGTAGCACGCTCTGGTTCGTCGGTTTGCAGATTCTAGATAAGCTGATAAGGTGACACGTGGCGAGGTGGTTGGGCTTCAATTATTGTGAGACGTGGCTGCTTCTGATTGGTCGATGAGATTCTTATCCGCCACGTGTCAGATAAGGATTAGATACTCAATGATTGATGCTGATGTGGCAGTGACGTGGCGGTGACGTGGCGACACATGGGAAAGATACTGTCGGCACCGTAGGATTACGACATGTGGCACTTCCTGATTGGCTGATGATGACATGGCGGTGAGGTGGAAGTTTGACTTGGTCAACCTGGTGATGTGGCTGATGACATGGCAATGACGTGGAGTGACACGTGGCACACATGGCGATGATGACTGTCGGCACCGTAGGATGCTGACACGTGGCACGACACATTTTAACAGATCGGTTGTGATGGTGACACGTGGCACGGCGCACGTTAGAAAAATCAACTTTTCTCAGATTCTGATTTGTGGACCCGGCGCACGTTAGCACTGTTCGGCGCATGTTAGGCGTCGCGACGCGGGAATTTACCAAAATGCCATTTTCGTCCAATTTTCACTATTTTGGCCCAAATCACCTCCAGAATGTCCTGAAACTTTATTTATCTACAAAATAACACAAAACACATCAAAATATTCATAATACTCAAGAAACTATACAACATATAAGGTTAAATGAGTGGGAAATAGTGATAGATTTAACACTCATCAATGTCATCCTAAGACTCATTACTCAAGCCATCCCTAATGAAATTAATCTTATCTTCGCGGTTATCAGACACCATTCCTACAGATCGACAACAAGTATCACAAAACATACGAGCACATTTATAATAAACACACATTCTTTTGGCTCTTCTCTTTTTAGCATATGTGCTTCTTCCTAAATTAGACAGATGTGAAATAAAAGAGTCAGAGGACTCACCTGCCAATTGGACCCGTGCTTCAATAATCCAATGAATGTTAGTAGGCATACCTTTGATCATCAGTAGTCTCATCCGTTCCAAGCGAGCTTTGTAAACTTTCATCAGAGATTTTTGAGGGAGAAAAGGAAATTGCTTGTGAAGATTTGCGAGAGCATCTTCCATCTTAAAATGACTTAACTTGCAAAAACTAAACACACAAAAATTAAAAGACACTAAATCACAATATATACATAAATTGCATGGGTTGCCTCCCAGCTAGCGCTAAGTTTAATATCGTCAGCTAGACATGATTTCTCGAACGTTAGGCTGGATCTGAGAGTGTGACACTTTTTTTGTCTCTCAAATGATTCTCCCCAGTGGTACTTGACACGCTGGCTGTTAACCTTAAATGTGTTGTTGGACTTGGGGTTTTACAATTCAACAGCTTCATATGGTAAAACCTGAGTAATCTCAAATGAGCCTGACCACCTTGATTTCAGCTTTCCAGGGAAAAGTTTCAACCTTGAATCATATAACAACACCTGCTACCCTGGTTTCAATTGTCTGCGCACTATTCTTCGGTCATGCCATTTATTGGTCTTCTCTTTGTATATTCTGGCATTTTCGTAAGCCTGTAGGCGAAATTCCTCCAACTCATTGAGTTGCTGAAGTCTTTTCTCTCATGCAGCTTGTGGATCAAGATTCAACTTTTTTAGTGCCCAATACGCCTTGTGTTCAAGCTCAACTGGCAGATGGTATGCTTTCCAAAACACCATTTGATATGGGGACATACCAATGGGTGTCTTGTAAGTTGCCCGGTAGGCCCATAATACGTCATCCAGTTTTTCAGACCAGTCATTCCTTGTTGATCCAACGGTTCTCTCCAAGATTCTTTTGATCTCCATGTTTGATACTTCAACTTGCCCGTTTGACTGTGGATGGTAAGCTGTGGCAACTTTATGAGTAACTATGTATTTAGATAGGTGTACATCAAAGTATCTATTGCAGAAATGTGTGCCACCATCGCTGATAATCACCCGATGTGTTCCGAAGCGAGTGAAAATATTATTTTTAAGGAACTTGATCACCACTTTTGAATCATTGGACGATAGTGCAATCGCTTCAACCCATTTGGAGACGTAGTCGACTGCAACCAGTATGTACAGGTTTCCGAATGATGGAACGAAGGGTCCCATAAAATCAATCCCCCATACATCAACCATGACAGTCTTCCTTGAAGACCATTTACAACCAATAGGTTTAACGCCTTCTGGTGCATCAACCAGTATCCAAACATGGTTTGTATACATGGAATCCATTTCGGACTTCATGGCACTTTGCCATAAAAGAAGGAGTCGATACCTTGTATTACTTCCTCATACGTAGTCGGTCCATCTTCCTCAATAAGATTAATATCTAAATGAGGTGAGATCAGAAACCCATACCTCCCAGGTTGTTTTCTGACTCTCTCCAACCTACGCGGTTATTATGTATTAGAAGATTATGGTACAGTTTCATCCCTGATGAACTATTCATGTTCTGTAAAGGAGTCGGTGCCAAGAATAGTATTACTCCGATTTTCATCGAGTTTTACTTTCCTCCCACTTACCACTGCATATAGGAATTCATTTTCGAGGAAAACCTCATGGAGAGCAACAAATATATTGTTCTCTTGTGAGTTGTATAAGTACTATACTTTGGTTTCCCTAAGATAACCTACAAATAGGCACTTATCTGATTTGGGTTTTAGTTTGGTATCATCCAAACGTTTAGAGTATGCCCAACATTCCCAAATCTTCAGGAATGAGAAACCTGGTTTCTTTCATGTTCATATATAATATGAAGTCCGTTTAACAGATTTTTCATGGAACCTTATTCAAAATAAGTATTGCACTGTTTAATTAGTATCCTTAGAAGGAAATTGGTAGCTCAGAGTGACTCATCATTAACCTTACCATGGCCAACAAAGTTCGGTTTCTCCGTTCGGACACACCGTCAAATTGAGGTGTTCTGGGAGGAGTCCACTGTGAATGAATACCATACTCTTAAGAGTAATCTTGAAACTTATTGCTTAAGTGTTCTTGACCACTGTCATACCGCAATATATTAATACTTTGCCAGTCCGTTTTTATATTTCGTGTCGAAACTCTTTGAATTACTCAAAGGTTTCCGACTTATGTTTCATAAGATACACATAACCGTAATGTGATGCCACATCCGTAAAAGTTACGAAGTATTCATATCCACTTCTAGCCTAGCTAGATATGGGCCCACTTATGTCACTATAAACGAGGGCTAATAGATCGGTGGCTCGTGCACCTTTACCATGTAAAAGTGTTTTAGGCACTTTGCCTAATAAACAAGATTCGTAGACATCATTTGAATTAGGATCAAATTCATCTTAGTATCCACTCTTTGAAAGTGTAGATATACGAGTCTTGTTAATATGTCCCAGACCACAATGCCACAAATAAGTCTCATCTGATTTACTCAGTTTGAGCCTTTTATTTGTCATGTTATATCTTTGAGATTCATTTATATTCGAAATATAAATACTGTTATTCACATCTAATGTGTATATCTTAATATCATCTTTATAGACAAAACACCTGGTGTTTCAGAACATAAAAGGTATACGCCAAACGGGCTAAACTAGATACATAGATAATGTTCTTAGTCAAACTAGATACATTATAACAGTCTCATAATTTAAGTACATGCCCCAAGGCCAGTTCCATAACTTAGGTTCCTATTGCCAAAACAACGACTCTCGTCTTGTTTCCGACTTGAAGGTAGATCTCATCTGAAGCCAGTATTTTGCTAATTAGCAGATCATGCACATCAGTACATATGTATGTTCCACATCCAGTATCAAAATCCAATTTTAAAACTGGTAGTGGACATATTTATAACAAACTTACCTAAAGCTGGAGCCTTGCCCCGCCTTCATTTCCTTCATGTCTGCCTTGTCCATACGGCAGTCACGCTTCCAGTGACCCCGTTTGCCACAATTTAGGCAGATATATTGGGATATGTCATTTGTCTTCCTAGAAGACTGTGACGATTTAGCCTTGCCCTTTTCTTCACACCCCTAGAAGCCTTCGGCCAAGCCTTGGCCTTCTGGGATGTTGAAGTAAAATGCGCCTTGTGCTTCTTACCCTTTTAGAAGCTCTGGCTCTTCCTCCTTGAGGATATCCATTAACTCTCCAATAGTTTTCTCTTTGTTCGTGATGAATCCGCCCCAGCATTCGGGCAAAGACTGTAAGATCAAATCTATGGAAGTCTCGACCTCGTAGGTAATGCCCAGCTAACCTAGCTGTTCGATGTCAGTAATCATCTCCGACACCTACTGCTCGACAGATGTACCCTCTGAAATACGCGAGCGAAAGAGCTTATTTTGCAATTCGTACTTCTAAGATATAAGGTAGATCTATGAAGATCCTTTAATTTCAACATCATACTATAAGGATCCAATCCTTTGTTCTGACGATGAGATTAATGAGTCATTGCGGCAAGCATAACGGATTGAGCACTAAATTTATCATCACGATGAGTCTTCATAAGCTCATGCTCTACTATTTGCTCAACTCCGGGTGCAGGGCCCGAGAGGTTTCTCTATCCAATAGAATAACTTCTCAGCTCCCAGGACTATCCTGAGATTGATTTCCCAATCTGAAAATTTACGTCGTTAAATACATTTTCACCCAGGATTATGTCCCTTAACACTAATCTTTCAGGCCATCTCGATTGTAATAGTCCAACTATCTAATCAATGATTTCGGGTACACTCAAAATGTAATGGTTACTATAGTCCAACTATATAACCAACTACAAGTGGAGTAGTGTCTTGTACAGTCTAACTGTTCCAAGAAAGCAATATTCAATATTAGTCCAACTAATATATTTATAACAACGATAAATAAATTAAAAGAGCACGTGTAAGCAAGTATTAAACGAAATTGCAAATTTAATACTGGCCTCCCACTATTTTTCGATGAGCCTCTAACCCTCTGTGGAGTACTCGGGAAACCCAGTTTCCTAGTAGGTTAGGATCCCGTTAAATAACACACAACCTTGACTTTGGCCAACAAGCTGTATGAAACTTAACTAGGTAGATCTCTAAGATCAATTGGATCCCATCCAATTCCTAGATCCGGTAGGTGGACCTCCAAGTCCGAGATATATATCCAATATATATTTCCTAACATTTTCCTCTGAATCAACTAAGCCTTGGCTTTGGCTCAACAAACTTAATGATTCCAGTTAAACGCGACCCATTGACAGTGGGAAAGCTTCGTAATCCACGTCGATGAACTAGAAGTGACCTTGACTTTGGCCAACAAATCACAACTGCCCAAGACATGCAATATGTAACAAAGCTTTCGTGGTTCAAACACATCTACGTTGGACATTGATCTTGACTTTGTCCAACAAACCAATGCCAATCTTGGATCTTGAGAGAGAACCACTCAATGGAAGGAAAATGCTTAATATTTGAGTGAGGGTTTTTTCGTGTAAATTGACAACCAATTTATTATCTTTGATTAGGTCTCATCATACACCCTTAAGCATGCATTCTAAAAGCATAATAAGGCGCGAAATAAATTAATAATGATATGCGGATGGATATATAACAAATTATTCCTAGAACAAATCTCTCACTTTCCTCTCTCCCGCTAGCACTATTCATACTTCTACCCAATTACATAATACATTAAAGAAACCTTATTTACATTGAGGGGAATTGGTGAGAAGAGAAATACAATGAGAAAAGAGATAATAGGCTGGACATACAGGTCCAATTTAATAAATTCTAAATTTATTACAATAATTTCCAAAATTGCCCTCACCCTTCTAATATCCATCTGATATACATTATTCATACAATACATCCAAGTGTTCACACATAGCATGTTATTCAATCAATCTAATCCAATTAATTAATCTTTGAATTAATGAGCAACCAATGTTCAAACAACAATTTGATTTGCGCGAGTCCAACTCGTTTAAGAATAAATACCCAAAGTATGTATTCTTGAATTATATCGAACTACAATTTTAAATCCAATTTAATTTGTATTCAATACTAATTCATTTTTAATTCCAAATTAAATAATTACACTTTTAATAGTGTCTTTTAGACTTGAATTCCAAATTCAATCCAATTGGGTCTCAAAGGCCCAATCAGTATCCAATATTATTCAATTAAAGTCTAATGGGCTTTCAATTAATTCTTTAGGCGTGTGCTTTGGTCATTATGGATCCAATCCAAGATTCCAATGCCCAATTAGGAATCACCATTTGCCCAAAAATCAATTTTGGCCCATTAGGCCCAATAAAATTAATTAAAGGCTCAATTGTCATATTTGGACTTTATGGAAATGGTTTTAGGCCCAATTGGATCCAACCCAATTGTCCAAAACCAAATTTGGCCCAACCAAGCCCATTAAGCCCAATTATAACAAAATAAATTAATACACTATTCCAAATTACATATTAATCCAATTCAAGTGTAATTAACATAATTAATCAACTAATCTATGTTTCCAAAACACTAATATATCCAATTAATCTTGCTATTTAATTCCAATTCATGTCCAACATAAATTGAAGCAAAACCATTCATTCCAACATGCTTAGGCTCACGGTTTTTGGCAAGGAAATTATCATGCAATTTGATTTCAATCCAATAATCACATCTAATCATACATTTCATGCCAACACACATCCAATCGCTAATTTTCAAAAATCACCATGAGCTACTCAGGGTAGTATTTTCGGCCATGTGGTAGAAATTAGGGATTTTTTATCTGATCATTAATCCTCAATTCCAAAGATGCACAATCCAATTCATCAATCATACAACATAACCAACAATCAATGTAGACAAATCATGCTCCAAACAAAATCCGAAATGACGTCCCTAAACCCTGAATTTCAAATCAAAACTTCGGATGGCTCTGATTCATTTTTAGTGTCCTACACATGCCACAAGATCACTAGATGATTTATGTGAATACAATCAAATGGAGTTGCGGAAATACTCAACATTGATCAGATTTAGGTTTTCAAAATCCTTCTTTGTTGGAACTCCAAGCTTTTGATTTGAATTCCAAATCAAGGGTGAAGTTTTCCTTATCACCTTAATTTGACTCCTTATTGTATGGGCCAAATTTGGTCCAAGGGTAAAACTGTCTTTCACCTTAAGCCCATCAGCATGTTAGGCCCGAAAATAAGGACCAAAGCCCAAAGAATTATGTATTATTTGATTACAATTAAATCATAAACTAACAAAAAGCATGACCACTCCCACTTAACCTAATTCTAGCATAAATCACCCACCACTCCACCACTCCACTTAACCTAATTCCAGCATTAATCCTCACTTACTCCAAAACCATTACCAAATACACCAACATCAGATCATGTTTTATCTATAAATATGAAAAATACGGGAAGAATTCATTCAAGTCTCATTTCTCTCACCCTAATACTTCATGCTCTCAATCCTTATCCCCTCATATATTACACACCCTCACGGCCAAACAAAGGAAGTAGAGGTAATATTCAACCTTGCTTTCCCACTTTACAAATTTATTTCGTGCCACTGACTTGGGCGTCGGAGTATACCCGGTATCCACCACACCGGTGGTAGCCTACTCTCGTCCACTCTACTTTGTTTTTTGCAGGATTGCTAGTGCCCAACTTACAAATTCTGATTGAGGACCCTTGGCGAATTCCGGAGTCCACAATTTGGCGCCCACCGTGGGGCCCTAGCGATAATTTGCAGACAAAGATTTTAAATTCTACCAACATTCACGGCTTAGTCACTCATGGCTTCAAGCAATGAACAAACACCTGATCCAGTGGCATCACAACTAGCCATGCTACAGGAGAGATTGAAAGCTTTAGAAGAGGAAAATCTAACCATACGTAATTCCAACATGAATCTTCAAAACAGTTGGAATTAGTTTCATCACCCATCCCAGCATCATGATATCTCAGATCAGCCCAACAACCGTATCACTCCAGCTAATCTCTTGGGAGCATTCAACGAAACAATTGATAACATTCCATCAAATGATGAGACCAGAGGGACCTGCCAAAATCTCCCATCAACCAAGCTCAGCAAGTTGCCATGCTATGAGAAGGGAAATGAAGGAATTTAAAGAAGCAATCATGTCCAGCCTACCAGGTGTGAAACTCAAGAAAGAAGAGCAGAGCTGGAACCATTTCTGATACCCCCTTTACGGAGAACATCACATCCGTTGAGTTACCACGAAGTTCAGCCCACCAGACATGAAGTATATGATGGATCTACTGACCCAGACGACCATGTCATCCATTAAAGTACAAAATGATGTCAACAGGCTTAGCTCCTCATCAATGGGAAGCTGGAATGTGCAGAGGATTTGGAGAAACTTTGGGTGGTCCAGCTCTTACATGGTTCATCAACCTACCATACAGATCCATCAAATCTTATCAACAATTAGCAGACAAATTTGTTGAACATTTCGCCAGCTCTTGCAAACTTGAAAAAACTACTGATGATCTTAGTGCCATCCTACAACGGAGGGGAGAATCATTGCGAAGCTATGTTGCTCGATTCAACAAAGAAAGAATAACAATTCCAGACCTTCATCAACCAACAGCTGTGGAGGCTTTCAGGAACGGGTTACTTTGTGAAAGTGGACTCTACAAAAAGCTGACCAAGTTCCGGTGCTACACGATGGACCAGGTTATGGCTCGAGCCCAAGTCGAAATCAGGTGGGAAGAAGATAAAAGGAATAAAAGGAAAGACATTTCCTCCAACATGCAAAGCGAAAGAACAGCCCATTCTACCAAACGACATAAAGAATTTACAAATATGATGCCTAAGCGTCATTCGGAGAAATGGAACCACCCAAGGAAAGAACATCAGCCCCTCCAAAAAGGTTTTGATCAAAGACCTCCACCATACAGAGCTCGGGAAACAATTCCGATGGAAAAACCCAGACTCCCAGACTACAATTTTTCTATATCTCCGGGAGAGTTAGTCTTGGTACTTAAAAAGATGGGAAATGAAGTAAATGGCCACCACGCAACAGAGAAAGTTTCAAAAATAAAGACACAAACAAATGGTGTGAGTTCCATCGAGACTACGGCCATACCACAGCTGAATGTGTGGCGTTGAGGTTGGAAGTACTTGAGTTGTTGAACAAAGGGTTTTTAAGGGATCTACTTACGGAGAAGGGGCAAGCTACTTTAGCTCAGAGGAACGAGAAGGATGGACATGGGGAAGCACCAATTCAACCTCCACCAATTGATAACACCGTGAATTTCATTTCAGGAGGATCAGAGATTAGTGGAGTATCATATTCAGCAGCCAAACGACATTCCAGAGCAATTGTGTCAAGCCTTCAACATTCCACGACGTCTTTAGAAAAAATGGTTACAAACCTAATAATGGAGTTTCCAGACGACATCAACTCTGGTAGCATGAACCCTCATCATGATGCCTTAGTAATCTCTCTACAGGTGGCAAATTTCATGATCAAACGAGTTCTGGTAGATACAGGATCCTCAGCCAACATCATCTTTACAACAGCCTTGGCAGACATGGGAGCTGAATTAGAGAAAATTAACAAAAGGACGACTGTGTTGATTGGATTCAGTGGTGAACAAAAATTTACTTTGGGAGAAATAAGCCTTCCAGTCTACGCAGGGGGAATCAACAAAATGACAACCTTCCTAGTCCTGGATTGTCCTTCAGCCTACAATCTAATTATTGGGAGGCCATGGATTCATGAAATGAGGGCAGTATCGTCCACCTATCATCAAACTCTAAAGTTTCCTACAAAGTGGGGAATTCAAGAGATAAGGGGAGATAGAGTTGCTTCCAGAGGATGCTACCAGACGACAATGAAGGCAAAGGTCCATTCAGCATAGCAATTACAGAACGAACCTCATTCGCAGGAGCCCACACTTCCAAATATTGAAGAATTGGATGAGGTTCAAATCCATGACAAATATGCAGACCATAAAACTCAAATTGGAGCAAATCTAGATCCCAGACTACGGGCAGACTTAAGTGAATTCTTGCGAAAACGCATGACCAGTTCGCTTGGTCGCATGAAGACATGACTGGGATTGACCCCAGCTTGATTACTCATCAACTCCATGTGGATCCAGACTACCCTCCAATCAGACAGAAAAGAAGGAAGTTTGCCCCAGAAAGAAACCAGATCATTGATGAAGAAATCCAAAAATTGTTACAAAATGGTGCCATTAAAGAAGTTCAATTCCCAGCCTGGTTAGCCAATGTGGTGGTGGTACGAAAGAAGAATGGAAAATGGAGAGTTTGTATCGACTTCACAGATTTGAACAAAGCATGCCCAAAAGATTCATTCCCATTGCCTCATATTGATCAAATGGTTGATGCTACAGCTGGACACGAATTGCTAAGTTTTATGGATGCATATTCTGGGTACAATCAAATCCTTATGCATCCAGACGACCAAGAGAAAACAGCTTTCATGACCAATAGGGGCATATTCTGTTACAAGGTAATGCCCTTTGGTCTCAAAAATGCAGGTGCTACATATCAGAGAATGGTCAATAAAATGTTCTCACAACAGATTGGAAAAACAATGGAGGTGTATGTAGACGACATGTTGGTGAAATCATCGAAATCTGATCAGCATCTGCAGCACCCTGGAAGAAGCATTCAAGGTGATGTAAGTATGGGATGAAATTGAATCCAACAAATGTGCGTTTGGAGTAGCTTCTGGGAAATTCTTGGGATATGTCGTTACGACGAGGGATTGAGGCAAATCCAGATCAAATCAGGTCCATACTTGAAATTCCTTCTCCAACCTGCCCAAAGGAAGTCATGCGACTAGCAGGGAGAATTGCTGCGCTGAACAGATTCATCTCCAAGTCGACAGATAAAAGTTTTATGTTCTTTTCAGCCATTAAAAAGACAAAAAACTTTGAATGGACTCCCGCCTGCGAACAAGCTCTGAAAGAGCTGAAGCAGTACTTAACATCACCACCATTGTTATCAAAACCACTCGACAACGAAAGGTTATTCTTGTACTTGGGAGTGTCAAACCAAGCTGTGAGCGCTGTTTTGATTCGAGAAGAGAACGACACCCAACTTCCAGTCTACTATGTAAGCAAAGCATTACTTGATACGGAGTCACGTTATTCGCATTTGGAGAAATTGGTACTGGCCTTGGTAATGTCAGCCAGGAAGCTACGACCATACTTTCAAGGGCATCCTATCACAGTTTACTCGGAGTACCCCTTGAGGAGCATACTACACAAGCCAGAGTTGGCTGGAAGATTAACAAAATGGGCTGTCGAATTGGGAGAACACGACATCACTTACCAGCCCAGAACAGCAATCAAATCTCAAGCCTTGGCTGACTTTGTAGCAGATTTCAGTCCAATTCAGAATCCTTGGAAGGTACCGAAGTCAATTCAATCCAATCAAATTCACTTTGGAAACTTTCAGTCGACGGTTCTAGCAATAAAAAAGGATGCGGCCTTGGCATAGTGATCACTACTCCTGATGGGGACATACTACAACAAGCAATCAAATGTGGATTCCGAGTTACAAACAATGAAGCAGAATATGAAGCTTTGATAGCAGGAATCAGCTTGGTCAAAGAGCTTGGGGGAAGGAGAATCGAAGTGAAATCAGACTCCCAATTGATAGTGAATCAGCTCCAAGGTTCATATCAGGCACGAGACCCTCAAATGTTATCCTACTTGCAGAAAGTTAAAGAAGTCCAGGCGACATTTCAAGAATTCAACATATCTCAGGTTTCAAGAAGTGAAAACACTCAGGCAGACGCGTTGGCTACCCTTGGGTCGACGATGCATGGAGACAAACCACAATCAATTCCAATAGTGTATTTAAATTGGCCATCAATTTGGAAGGAGAACAAGGAGATCAGCACCATCACTTCAGACGACTCGTGGATGACACCACTCATGAAATATTTGCAAGATGGACTGCTTCCCGAAGATAGAAATGAAGCAAGAAAGATTCAAAGGCAGGCAGCAAGATTCACCATATTTAATGGACAACTATTGAAAAGGTCGTTCTCTGGACCCTACTTGAAATGTCTTACTCATGATCAAGCACAACATGTACTATCAGAATTGCACGAAGGAGAATGCGGAAATCATTCTGGAGGACGAAGCCTTGCCTCACGCGCCCATTCGACTGGGTATTATTGGCCAACTATGAGAATTGATTCAGTCAATTACACAAGAAGTGTGAAAAGTGTCAGAGATTCGCTCCTATTCCACATCTTCCACCAGAAAAGCTGAATCCTATCCTATCCCCATGGCCGTTCATGAAGTGGGGTATGGATATTGTAGGGAAGCTACCAACCGCCCCTGGACAACGAGTCTACATGCTAGTCTTGACAGATTATTTTTCAAAGTGGATTGAAGCAGACTCCTTTGCCAAAATACGAGATAAAGAAGTTCAAACATTTGTCTGGAAAAACATCATATGTCGTTTCGGCATTCCCAAGGAGATTGTAACAGATAATGGCTCCCAGTTTATTAGCCGACATTTTCAAGACTTTTGTAAAAATTGGGGGATCAAGTTAAGTTTTTCAACCCCACGCTTTCCACAAGCTAATGGGCAAGCCGAGTCTTCTAACAAGACACTTTTGAATACTTTGAAGAAAAGATTGGAGAAGGCGAAAGGATCATGGGCAGACGAGCTTCCTGGAGTATTGTGGTCCTACAGAACGACCATCCGTTCTTCCACTGGAGAAACTCCTTTCTCTTTGGCATTTGGAACAGAGGCAGTAATTCCAATCGAAGAAACCATTCCTTCTCTACGCTACCAGTACGCTGGTGATGAGGCAAATCAACAGTTGATGTATATGAATCTAGACACAATCGACGAAAGACGAGAAAAGGCAACCATACGACTTGCATCTCATCGACAAAGAATGGCGAGATATTTTAACAAGAATGTGAGGAGCAGAACTTTTCAAGAAGGAGATTGGGTACTACGAAAGGTTTTCCAAAATACCAAGGAAATTGGAGATGGGAAATTGGGGCCAAACTGGGAAGGTCCATACGTCATCACTAAAGTTATTGGGCATGGAGCCTACAAATTACAAACCAAAGAGGGAAAACAAGTTCACAACAGCTGGAATGCAATACACCTTAAACGATTCTACCGGTAATGATTACATACTATTGTTTAAATTTAACGTTATGCTTGTGTAATTTGATTCGACGTAAAAAAAAAAAAAAGTCAAAAGTTTTTATCATTGATCAAACAAAATATTAAGTACAAGAAAGTCAATTATACAATTAAAAGTTTTCAAGCTACATCCGGGGCAGGAACATCTTGAACTGGTTCAGCAGCGACAATCTCCATCCGGCTGGCATCTTCCTTTTCCTTCCCCTGACCTTCTATTTTCCCTCCACAACTTCAATCGCCCTCTCCTCACCTTCAGGGCCAATCAGCATTTCAGATTCTTTGCTCTCCTCCCCAACCTTCTTCGACTCTATCTCTCTCACCCTTCCCCTCTACACCTTCTTCGTTTGTTGAAGAATGCCCTGATATGAAATGATCATACTCTTGAATCCATTTTTGTGGCTCCCAAGAACCAGTTCTTCCTTCGATGAAGTCCTTCATCAAGTCACTCCTCTCTTTCATCATGGATTCAAGAGCAATCCCTTCAATCTGCTCGACAAGGGCACTATTCTCCTTCTTTACGTTATCAAAGGCCGCCTTATAATTTTCAATCATCACTTCAGAAATCTCCTTCTCCATCTTGAGTGTGGCCTTCGCTTCCACCAGCTCTTTCGCCAATTCCAATTCTCCTGATTCTTCTTCTCAAAAGAAGTCTTCATTTCAGCCATCTCCTTCCTCATAATCCCCATCGACTTCTCCATATCTTTTTGCTTCCTCAGCATCAACTCCGCTTGGCGCTGCATGAAAACTGCACTCCATGGCCTGAAAAAGTATATACGACTAAGCATCGTTCGACAAACTGTTAAAGATTTCATGTTTAAATCTATTTACCTGGTAATTCAATGCAGCCGACTTCTTCATTGCTTCGACAGCCCCAATTTGAGTGAGCCTTCGATCATCTTCTTCCAACAGGAGGTCCTTAATAAAAGGATTAAGACTCGACGGGTCTGAAATTGCAGTCGACCCTGTGGGGATTTTGACAGTGATATTCTCAAAATCATCTTCAACTTCAGCTACCTTCCTCTTTCCTCCTTTTTCACAACAATTCCAGTCGACTTCTCCTTGATTGGTAGAATTTCAGTCGACTGAGGCTGAGGCAATTCAGGAACACTCTCCTCTGGTTCCTTCATTTTCAGCTTCCTGGCCTTCTTTCTACTCTTCAGTTCATCAATTGAAGCAACCTTAACTGGTCTCGACATTATGTCCTCTGCGCATAAAATTTCTCTTGGAGTTAAAGTTTTATAAAAAACACCCCCCCGTAGAGTGCATGAATCGACCAGGTAGAATGGATGACTTCCAATACTTGATTACAAAGTGCCAAAGGCGTAGATATACCTTCAGATTCGAAGATTTCTTTCCACACTGGTGTCTTCCTTAGTCTTCTTTCTACCAAAATAATCCTCCAATCTCTTTCTTCGACAGGAAGAGTTGTAAGAGCTTGGGTATTAGAAAGGATTTGGGGGTTCTGTCGAATGACCTGTTTTTGAAAGGACCTGCAAGACATATAACAAGTTGATTAGCTGCATACGACAATCAGTATTACATTACATCATTATATAGAAAGTATCGATACTCACTAATTAAACTCCAGTACTCAGAGACACGACCCATTCCAGTCGACCCAAAAACCCCCTCATTCCTCACGAAGAAGTAATCAGACTGCCAATTACCCCTATCGTTTGTCGGCAAACCCATTATTAACTGTTCTCTCTTTCGACGAAGATACAAAGTATACCTCCCTTTCTCGGTTAAATGCTCTTTCAAGTAGTATGAATATGCGATGTCCTTCACTCCAAAAATAAACCTTTTTCGAAAGATAAGCATTCAATCGACAACAGAATCCTCCAAGCATTAGGCATCAACTGCGAAGGAGCAATCCCATAGTGATCTAAAACCTCCCAAGCTAACCTTGGAATAGGAAACCTGAGACCATCAGTAAAGGGCCGTACATAAAATCCAATCCACCCGTCAACTTTGTAGTCTATCCTTTCAGTCGGCAAAGGAACCCTTAATTCCATCGACTTTGGAAATCTATATTTACACCTAAGCTCCATTAGCAGACTTTCTGTCATTCGACTTGCTGGGTTTTTTTGTTAATAAATTGGTCGGTTCACTTGTGCTAACCGGACCACTCGACTCCCCTATTGCTGCTATTGACCTGATGGGAATCGCAAGCATAGGAACTTGGCTCGACAAAACAGTAACTGGTCCTTCTTCGAAGAATTCTTGACGCGCCCATTCCCTCATTGATGCCTCTTCAGTGGGTTCACTCGACGACTCTTCTACATATGTATCAATTTGCTTGCCTAAGCTATCTAAGGAGTCTCCATTCGACATTTTTTTTACTAATTAGCTGATAAACAAAATTTTCTAGGGATTATGTTTCCTAAAGATCAAACTCACTACCAATTCTCCAAACAAGATTCCACCAAACTAACTTAGTTTCAAGAGATCAAACTACGTAAATTAGCTAAGAAAGTTTGAATCTACTCTAGAACAATGAAAGGAAATGAAGAACATGAAGAAGGTTATGAAGAGTACCTTAGAAACTTTGAAGCTTTCTCCCAACTCGCTGATAAGTGTGAATGAAGCAAATGAACCTACGAAGCCACTCTTATACTACTTTGAGGCGGTTTATTTTCCCGCCAAAAAGACGCCTCGTATTTGCCGTTAGGTTTTGCTCTATTTGATGACACGTGGAAAACCTAGAGATCTTCACCATCTCCTGGACTCATGTCGAGTCAAGTAAACTCCTGAACCACCGTTTGGTTCAGTCGACAAGGGACATTCCCCTGGACTCATGTCGAGTCAAGTAAACTCCTGAACCACCGTTTGGTTCAGTCGACAAGGGACATCCCCTGGACTCATGTCGAGTCAAGTAAACTCCTGAACCACCGTTTGGTTCAGTCGACAAGGGACATTCCCCTGGACTCATGTCGAGTCAAGTAAACTCCTGAACCACCGTTTGGTTCAGTCGACAAGGGACATTCCCCTGGACTCATGTCGAGTCAGTAAACTCCTGAACCACCGTTTGGTTCAGTCGACAAGGGAGTCAAGTAAACTCCTGAACCACCGTTTGGTTCAGTCGACAAGGGACATTCCCCTGGACTCATGTCGAGTCAAGTAAACTCCTGAACCACCGTTTGGTTCAGTCGACAAGGGACATTCCCCTGGACTCATGTCGAGTCAAGTAAACTCCTGAACCACCGTTTGGTTCAGTCGACAAGGGACATTCCCCTGGACTCATGTCGAGTCAAGTAAACTCCTGAACCACCGTTTGGTTCAGTCGACAAGGGACATTCCCCTGGACTCATGTCGAGTCAGTAAACTCCTGAACCACCGTTTGGTTCAGTCGACAAGGGACATTCCCCTGGACTCATGTCGAGTCAAGTAAACTCCTGAACCACCGTTTGGTTCAGTCGACAAGGGACATTCCCCTGGACTCATGTCGAGTCAAGTAAACTCCTGAACCACCGTTTGGTTCAGTCGACAAGGGACATTCCCCTGACTCATGTCGAGTCAGGTAAACTCCTGAACCACCGTTTGGTTCAGTCGACAAGGGACATTCCCCTGGACTCATGTCGAGTCAAGTAAACTCCTGAACCACCGTTTGGTTCAGTCGACAAGGGACATTCCCCTGGACTCATGTCGAGTCAAGTAAACTCCTGAACCACCGTTTGGTTCAGTCGACAAGGGACATTCCCCTGGACTCATGTCGAGTCAAGTAAACTCCTGAACCACCGTTTGGTTCAGTCGACAAGGGACATTCCCCTGGACTCATGTCGAGTCAAGTAAACTCCTGAACCACCGTTTGGTTCAGTCGACAAGGGACATTCCCCTGGACTCATGTCGAGTCAAGTAAACTCCTGAACCACCGTTTGGTTCAGTCGACAAGGGACATTCCCCTGGACTCATGTCGAGTCAAGTAAACTCCTGAACCACCGTTTGGTTCAGTCGACAAGGGACATTCCCCTGGACTCATGTCGAGTCAAGTAAACTCCTGAACCACCGTTTGGTTCAGTCGACAAGGGACATTCCCCTGGACTCATGTCGAGTCAAGTAAACTCCTGAACCACCGTTTGGTTCAGTCGACAAGGGACATTCCCCTGGACTCATGTCGAGTCAAGTAAACTCCTGAACCACTTTGGTTCAGTCGACAAGGGACATTCCCCTGGACTCATGTCGAGTCAGGTAAACTCCTGAACCACCGTTTGGTTCAGTCGACAAGGGACATTCCCCTGGACTCATGTCGAGTCAAGTAAACTCCTGAACCACCGTTTGGTTCAGTCGACAAGGGACATCCCCTGGACTCATGTCGAGTCAGTAAAACTAACTCCTGAACCACCTTTGGTTCAGTCGACAAGGGACATTTCCCCTGGACTCATGTCGGTCAAGTAAACTCCTGAACCACATTTGGTTCAGTCACAAGGACATCCCCTAGACTCATGTCGAGTCAGGTAAACTCCTGACCACCGTTTGGTTCAGTCGACAAGGGACATTCCCCTAGACTCATGTCGAGTCAAGTAAACTCCTGAACCACCGTTTGGTTCAGTCGATAAGGGACATCCCCTAGACTCATGTCGAGTCAGGTAAAAACTCCTGAACCACCGTTTGGTAGTCGACAAGGACATTCCCCTGGACTCATGTCGAGTCAAAGCATACTCCTGAACTGCATTTGGTTCAGTCGACACGAACATTCCCCTGGACTCATGTCGAGTCAAAGCATACTCCGAACTGCATTGGTTCGTCGACTACGAACATTCCCTTTGACTCTGACTCCTGAAGCTCTATTTCATTTCGGTCAAAGACAGTACTCCATGACCCGAGATAATCAGATGCTGCAAACGAAACCCACTTTTTTGTATATATTTTGGTACGACATTTGGCAGAAGTAATATACTCTCTAAAACAAAGTTTCTTTGACTTAGAGAGTAAGGGACAAACTGTATGGGCCAAATTTGGTCCAAGGGTAAAACTGTCTTTCACCTTAAGCCCATCAGCATATTAGGCCCGAAAATAAGGACCAAGCCCAAAGAATTATGTATTTTTGATTACAATTAAATCATAAACTAACAAAAAGCATGACCACTCCACTTAACCTAATTCTATCATTAATCACCCACCACTCCACCACTCCACTTAACCTAATTCCAGCATTAATCCTCACTTACTCCAAAACCATTACCAATACACCAACATCAGATCATGTTTTATCTATAAATATGAAAAGACTACGGGAAGAATTTATTCAAGTCTCATTTCTCTCACCCTAAATACTTCATGCTCTCAATCCTTAATCCCCTCATATATTACACAGCCCTCACGGCCAAACAAAGGAAGTAGAGGTAATATTCAACCTTGCTTTCCCACTTTACAAATTTATTTCGTGCCACTGACTTGGGCATCGGAGTATACCCGGTATCCACCACACCGGTGGTAGTCTACTCTCGTCCACTCTACTTTGTTTTTTGCAGGATTGCTAGTGCCCAACTTACAAATTCTGATTGAGGACCTTTGGCGAATTCCGGAGTCCACACTTATATGCTAGCAAGAACAAAAATGAAAGAAAAATTTCTCTTGTGAAGAGAAGCATTTCGGCCATTCAAGGAAAGAGAAGAGAATGAATATTGTTTTTCAAGTTCTAAACTTGTTACCAAAATTTGACTTCCAAAGTTTTAGGTGTGTGTTAAATGAATTACATTTAATAAAGCAAACCATCTCCATCACACTTATGACTAGTTGATGTAAATCAAGTGTCAAGTTTATGTAAGTTAGTGGGTCCCACCACTTTGAATTCAAAATTCAAGTTGGTTCACACAACACACTTTGGGCCCGGTTTCGTTTAATCCGATTAAATGAATTTTCTGTTGCAACGTAATTAAATCTAATTTAATTAAATAATAATGCCCAGCAAAATTATTACGGAAGTCGTTTACGAATTAATTCCAAATTAATTCGTTCGCACAAATTAAAATCCAATTTAAATTCCGCATTGAAATCCAATTTCAATTAATATATCTAATATATTATTTTAGCCCAAATAAATAAATTAAATAGAAAAAATCCAATTTAACTATTGAATTTATTTTACCGATTAATTTCAAATTAACCGCATTCTCTATTCTTCACGAATTAATCCCAGATTAATTCATGACGTAATTAATCCCAGATTAATTTCCTCTGTTAATTAATCCCAGATTAATTCTTGCCATAATTAATCTCAGATTAATTTTCTCTCTCATAATTAACCCAGATTAATTCTGTTTAAGTCAAATGTCATCGGTGAATCTTCGAGAAGCGACCCAAGAGATTCCTGGATATGTTGGCAGTAAATCCGGTTGTCGAACTATCCGACACGTGCGTACCCGGTACCACGTTCTTACCGATTTACAAGACATGGTTGGCTTCTAGCAAAGCACCATGCCTACCAAATTCTCTAGAAATATATTCAACATGGAATATATATATATATATATATATATATATATATATAATCTGTATCAAGCGTAGTATACAATGTATTACGTATTGCGATCCATTATCGGATATCACATGTTAGGCCTAGGGCTGGAATTGTGTCTGCCCCGTACGAAACACATATCGGATCACTAGCAACTAGTCTCTATAATCAGATAATCATGACCTAGTCATACTATCCCGATAGCTGCAGAATTTAAGAGTACAAGTTCTGTATCCTACGTGATCATCATCTCTATATGACTGAAGTGATACTTCCATCTTGACATCACACCTAATATACTAAGATTCTTAGTATACCCAGAAGAGGCGTACACAGAGCCTGTTAAAGCTCCGGACGACCAAAACCAAAGCACACTGATTGTCGCAAGTATTAGCCATGCAAGTCTCAAGTTAAGACCAAATACACCTACCCTGATTCGGATTCCCATAGACACATAGTCATATTACCAATGGGATTCCGAAGGGTCTATCCAGAGCGAAGCTGTTCCCGGTCCAACGGCTAACAGAACCTCTTATCACACTTGCATAAGTATCCAATACTTAAATATATGAGAACTATATCGTTAAGCTTCCATAACGCGCACAAGTGTAATACTAGCCTATTGTGCATTATCGATGTCCAGTCTCGATAATACTACGACTAGGGATATTTAATGATTAAACCTTTTGTGGATTAATATTGTCTCATATCTTATTAATCTGGTACTAATCATATGGACTTTTATCTTTTTTATATCCAAGTAATCCAATTACAAAATGATAAAAGAGCAATTTCCTTTGTCACATAGTTAATTTGTACAAAGAACACAATGTCTTTTACAAATAGTGATGCTATGGGTCATGATTGTCCAACAATCTCCCACTTGGCCTATAGCCAATCACTCAAGTATCCAACACCTAAACTATGTACGGGTCACTCATGCTTATGATGAGATATCATTTTCACCAGCGGATATGCAAGGTTATCATCTGAAATGATCTTTCGATCTTGACATCGCCACGATGTATGATCTCACTAATCAGATGAAACCGTGGAAGTAAATACTTGGATCATTGATGAGACCATAATTCTTTAGCTTGTGATGTAGCCTAGCTCAGCTGCTAACAAAACTACTCATAATCCAATTAGGAATTTTATAGATCCAAAATGCTTCTTTTGCTTCCTCAGCTGCAGCAATATATATTCTGCTTTTGTTGTTGAATCGGCAACAATATCTTGCTTGGAAGATTTCCAGCTCACTGTTTCATTATCCAAACAAAATATGTACCCTTATTGTGACTTACAGTCATCTTTATTGGTTTGGAAACTTGCAACGATGAACCTAGTCACCTCAAGTTCTCCTTCTTCATGGTTTAAGAAAGCATCCTTAGTTCGTCTAAGATACTCAATGATGTTCTTAACATCAATCTAGTGACTATCACCTGGATCGGCCTGATAGTGACTCCAGATGCTCTAAGCATATGAGACACCAGGTCGCGTACATGTATGTCCATGTATGAATTCTCGGAGAGTACCAACAACTTCTAGATCTATCCCAGTAGATCTTTATTCCTAGAATAAATGTTGCATTTCCAAAGTTATTCATGGATAATTTTAATGAAAGCCAAGCTTTCACCAATTGTAGTATGGAATGTCATTTCTAAAAAGCAATACATCATCAACGTATAGGACAATCAATGTCATTGAGCTCCCACTAACCTTTTTATATACTCAAAAGTCACCCGGTAACGCCGTTTTTTGGCCGTTTTTGCTTATTTCAACTCCGAAACAATTTCCGGCAATTATTCCAACACCCAATATACATCCAATACATTCACAAAACACATTTTTTCATCAACAAAATCAGTACACTTCCAGGTCTAAACCAGTAACCGAATTTGCCAAAATTTCATGCTTTAATCCAAAATTTCCAAGATTAATCTAATTAATCAAGACACCAACCAAAGTCACCACATATGAACAATTCAAGAATAATACTAGGTGCCACAAGAGTGATCATAACACTCTATAATAGCAACTAATCATCAAATGATTAATTGGGATACAAATTACACTAATTTCACCAAAATCTACCTCACACATGCATTTCACTTCCATCTCCATCATCCACAAACAAAAGCCCCAAAAATTCAGATTTGAAGGAACCCTACAACCTTTCTAAATCATCAAGAAATAAGAAATCAAATTTCTAAACTTAGGGTTAAGTAGATTACCTTTTAATCTCTTGAAATCCCAAACCTTTTTCTTGAGTTTTCCTTCAATTCTTCATGGATTTATGAAACAAATTTCCAAACCCATTTTTTGATGAAGCTCACGGAAATGGAGGTGTTGAAGATGATGAAAAAATAATTTTTTTTAAATCTCCATATTGCCGACTTTTAGGGGCAATATTTACATTTCACCAAATTTTAATCAAATTAAATAAGATATACTTTACATTAACAAATCAAATTTGGACATGTAAAGATTAATAAAGACATGCCAGGTGTTCCAATTATATATCACCATTTATCATACTAATTATGACAAATGGATAAGATATTTAATTTTCAATTATTTAATTATTTAACAATTAAATAAATAAATAATTAAATAACAACGATATATGTATTTTTATTTACATTAAATAACAAATACATATATTTATGGCATGTGTCAAAATCTCATTTGACGAATAATTATTGTGTATCTAATTGTATTATGTATCAAATACAAATACACACTAATTATTATCGGACAAAATCCCTTAATGCATGTGTTATCGTTTAACGATTAAACGATTCGAATTAACTCACTTAATCCGATGAAATATTATGAATAATCCGTATTATATCATATCGCGTTGTCCAAGTGCTCAACGAGTACACTTCATATTGTGGGACTCTCTAAGTTTAGGTTTATCCGTCAAGAAATCCAATTTTGTGTCCATAAT
Source organism: Zanthoxylum bungeanum (assembly GCA_019454045.1). NCBI lineage: Eukaryota > Viridiplantae > Streptophyta > Magnoliopsida > Sapindales > Rutaceae > Zanthoxylum > Zanthoxylum bungeanum. The sequence continues at coordinate 4,815 of SKCR01050961.1, read as the reverse complement.
CCACCCACTCATGGATTATGACGACCACTGATAATCTCGCTAAACCATGCAAGCCGAGATCATTGCATACGTATAATCCCTCCGTCACAGACTATCCGTATTATACCTGGGATATAGATGAAAATGTCATATCTGTTTGGTCTAATACATTCGACTTTCAATTTACGATCTCTAAATAACAATCGGAACTAATTTCCGAAGTTATATCACGGCTATGGATTTACTAGATCGTAAAAACATGTGGATGCCTATGCCCTGTACACAGGGCTGACGAATCCTCTCTTGATACACATTGGATATCATGAGCATCAGTCTACACCCAATGAACAGGCGGAGGTCTGATCTAAATAGATCGGTGACGTGACTGCCATCAAAGTGTGGAGGATAACTCATTTATCCCACTGTGGTATCTCAAGTCGAAGGACCACTATGCTCGCTCAACTCGAGAAGATTCTTATTGACGTTGGTGTACCATCTATTAGGAAATATTCAGTGAGTCGTTCAATGTCTTATCAAATAAACACCTACATGTCTATACGAGTCTCCCAAGACTCATGGTTCACTGGGATAAACCATCGGACTAAGTCACGATATACGACATGTACTGGTCTCAGCGGATTTTACTAACCGACCTATGTTAGTAAATCTTGACCAGGAACTTTATTTAAGGATATACATCTTATAGTGCGCTTCCCAATATCAATTACAAACTACGTTGTAATTGTGCACTATAGTATAAATCATATGGTCTTTGTCTAATATACACGTATCACTGAACCATATTCAGTTTCGATCTAATCGAAATTAGATCGAATAAGTGTATAAAAGACAATGGTGCTACCATTAAATTAGTAATATTTTTGAAAATAGAATTACTCGTATTTATGATTCAGACATAAATACGATCCGAATTGGCACTCTGAGCACCAACTCTAACACAACGGTCACATGAAATCTCATGAAACATAATTTTTTTAAACCTAATTTCACAAAAAACTTACTATAATTATTAATCATGTGTGAATCATATAAAAACAGATTTTACAACACAAAACCCTAATTAGTTCTTAAGGTTGTTGGACATGATCTGTTGTTAATCACTTTTAACATGTATAAGTCAACCAAATTAGTAAATCGTAAACATGAAATCTATGAATCAAAATAAACTCAAAGAAAAAAACTTGAGAATTATTTGTAGAAGATGATCTTTAAAACCAAATCGTGTAAACTCTTTCCTTAAGAACTTATTAGCCATGCCTCAGTGTTCTTAATGATCTATTGGCTAACGTTCTCCAGAATATTTGGTCGCTTCTTATAAAATAGGCACTCATTTCTTCAAGAAATATGAACTTGAAAATGGTGTGAAAACTCTCTAAACTTTAGACGTCCTCTTTATGCCTAAAGACTTATGAAAGAATTAAAATAATTGAATGAATGAAAAATGAGAATTTAAGGACCCTATTTATAGTCATGGATGATTATTTTTGTAAAAACATCTTTAATTTAAAGGATGTAATCCTTTAAGGATCACAACCCTGCAATATACCCTTTGAACTCAAAGATTATAATATTTCACTTTAAGAGACATATCATTTTAATTTATCTTTTCTAAAGGACACATGTCAAGAGAAATGTCTTCTAATGATACACCCTATAAATATACATGTCATTTTGTAGAGAATTTTCCTACATATAGCAAATTGAATAATGGAAAAATAAACTTAATTCCAAAGACTCTTCAAATAAAAATATGTTTATATTACTTTAATCAAAAAATTTCCTCCACCAAATTTAACTACCCTTAATTTTTCAATAAATTTAACAACCCTCCAATATTTTACCTCCAACGAATATAATTAACGATAGAATATATTTGGTTACGAAAAGGCAGCGCGGTATGCCGCTTCGAGTTAGAGATACATCAATTTGCTGCTTTTCGTTATTACAACCTTCTTTTTTGATGTCAAAGACTTCAATTATCTTTTGAAGTATTTTTAATTTTTTATAAATTATATTATTTGTTACACAAATTATTCCTCATTCCACCTGTTCAAAACCAAAATTAATGATAATTAATCAACAAAACTACAGTATTTCGAATTTGATTTCTAAAATTAACCATGCCTAATTATAACATGTCAAAAACAGTGTAATTTTTAATGCAACGAAATCATGTATAACGTAATGTCATCAATAAAATTGGTTAATAAAATATATGTTTTATTATTCATATTTTTAACTATTTTTAATATTTGAATTGTTAAATTATTATATTAATAAAGTGATACCTCAATAGATTTTTTTCGTCAAAAAAGAGTATTTGGTACCAAAGAAAAAAAAAAGAACAGAAAGGCCAATAATTTGGCTATGCTGTCAATTGTGTTCCTGGTCGTTGTCCCAACTTGAACTTTTATCATTCAATGTAGTTAGCTGGAGAATATAAATAAGTGGCATAAGTGCTATGCATGATGGCTGATGTAACCCACCGTGGTAGAAAGAAATATGCGATGCGTTGAGTTGTGTACCGCCAGCTCGAGCAAAAAAATCTCAAATTTCGATTAGAAATTAGAGTCCGTAATGATTAGTATCCGAATCATCCAAATCAAGTTCAGAATGATTATTCGTCCCAAATTATTGTTTAAAAAATCTTAAATTTCGATCAAAATTTGAGATAATATGCGATTCTAATCAATTTTTAATCAGGATTGAAAATTTCAATATGGATTATGGATGATTTTTCATTAGCGGTGTTTACGGGTAATAAATCATGGCCTTCCCAGCCAATTGCCAACCTTATGTACTACATCGAACTTATAAATAGGACATGTCTCTTCACTCAATTGAAATTTTTTTGGTTAGACACTTTTATATCCTAAACCCGCCCTTAACAAGTAGTATTAAAGCCACCTGTTAGGAAACATAATCCCTAATATATTTACATGTTTGTCCTCTTAGGATCTAACCATACATGTATTACTAGTCCTATATTTATTTACATGCTAATTGAAATAAATCTATATTAACCACAACACAATTGCATACCTTTTATACTTGTAGAGACCTCTTAATCAAACTTAATTGATTGCTTAACTCAATAAGAAAATGGTCTTATTTATAGGAGGGAAACCAAGTCACTATTAGCTCACATGCATAGATTACTATTAATCATTGATTACTATTTAATCACATGCATTGATTACTATGTAATCACATGTATTTGGATGCATAATGACTTTCTCTAACCATTCCAAAAATGTTACCATCATGAGTGTACCATATGTTCCCCATTTAACATTTTACTAATTGTTGTCACTTAACAACTCTTGTTGTTACTTAATTATTTGATTAACAACTCTTGTTGTTTACTTAGTAATGAAATCATTACTAATTGTTGTTATTTAATAACACCACATAATTAACTTAATAATTTCCAACATGAAATTATTACTAATTGTTGTTATTTAACAACACCAAATAATTAACTTAATAATTCCAACATGAAATTATTACTAATTGTTGTTATTTAACAACACCAAATAATAACAACAATAATTTCCAACATCTCCCACTCACACATGATGGGATCAACAATTTTTATTATCTCTACAAGAATAATTCATACTTTGCAATTGTGTCGTGCGACCAGCATACTTCGAGAGCTCACTTGCTATAAATCTGTTAGGAATATATAGCCGCTCGAAAAATGGATAGAACCATAGGGATTATCTATGCAGTATCCTCGATCATTTATCACATTAAATCTCTCTCGATCTCTTTTCGAATGTAATATTTATTTTGTATTCACAATCATGTTTGATCATATAGAATAACATAATTGGTCGACCAGTGAATACAAGCTAATGTGATATTACTCATTAAATGATCTTTCCATTTCTCGAATCTCTCATCTCACTTTGATTCAATTCGCTTTTCCAGAGATGTCCTTTCAGATCGAATCTCTCATGATCTTTCAGTAACATTCCAAGATAGCAATCATCAAATCTAAGTTTTAAGAAGCAGACAAGAGTCTAAAGGGTAAAATGTGAGATTGAAATAATCTCAAGGGTCTCACACATTATCAAGACTGAGATCTTTACTTGTATTACCCTCAATAGCTGCCAAATGTACACATGGTATGAAAACATGTGCTACGGTATTCTCTCCTTTCCCATGGAGCGCATGTCTCATAAAAATACCGTACAGATTATAGTTCAGACAAACACAATGTCTAACTTATAACTGACATTAAGACAAATAAGGTGAAACGAACTTATTCACCTTAGGTCATATCATAGAGAAAGTGACCTCATAACGTCATTACTTAATTTTCAAGCTTGAGCTCTCTAAATTATCACTAAGATAATTAGCTTAAAAATTTGTCTCATCTCCCATTAAACACAAGTAATGGAGGCGATTGCCCGTGTGAGAGGGCCAATCATTCACTTGTCCGACATACTTCTCATACTAACAAATAATATATTTGTTTAAACATGTATCAACATAATAACATGTAATCATTGAACACAAATATCAATGAGTATTAACATTAGTAAACATTATTTGGGAAAAATACATATCATAATATGTAAGCACATTAACATCTACGCAATCCCTGAGTTTTTACATGTCTAACAAAGACATCTCTAGGAACAGGCTTGGTCAATGGATCTGCTACCATTTCTTGCGTAGAAATGTACTTCATGTTTACCTCTTCTCATGCAACTATGCCTTTTACAAAGTTATATTTGGTATCTATATGTTTCGTTTTACATTGGAATTTTGGGTCTTTTGTGTAGGCTATCGCTGCTTCACTAT
>SKCR01050960.1:0-38229 GCA_019454045.1 Zanthoxylum bungeanum | reverse complement strand
AATCGACTTGAACAATTTTCTGCTTTTCCCTCCTTATTGCCAAAACTATCCAGCTCATTTAGCCACTATTTGTGTTATTTATAATGTTTTTAACAACACAAAAATAACCCCTAACAGTCCCACTACATCAGCAAAGTTACGACCCGAAATCGCACACTGCACACACCGAAACTATTTTATTTTTACTGATTTTTGGGCAACAGTTCATATATGAATTTCTTCCTAAAACAGTCCCAGAATACTCTTATTACAGCCCCAAATGATCCAAAAATTATTGCACCAAAAATCGAACGCAAACCAAGCCTTGAATATTGTTGTTAGGAGCGTTAGTGAGCAATTTTGTATGCTCACTACCGAATGCAAGAAGAAAACAATTGAAGGATTTTTTTGTTCCAAAAAATCTTCCGTACTATATCTCATAACCAACAAATGATAAAGTGGGTTATACTCACAGTACAATTCTCTAAACAATTTAGAGATAAAAAATATGTCACACAAAAGTTTTATTCAACTTTTGTTCTTCAACTTCTCAAGAGAAAAACAAAAGGCAATGATGGCTAGGGTTGAGAGAATGAGATTCCATAAAATAAAAACATATTTTTCTTTTATAGTTAGGGTTTAGAGTTATCAAGTTTGTAATAATTTATAAAACCAACCCCAAAACCCTTGCATGTTTCGATCACCTTAGGGAAATAGTAACACCAAAATTATTTGATGATAAATGTCATCATAACGACATTTAACATGTTACTAAATAAAAAATAACTTATATTCCAAATCAAAAGTTTCCAAAATATATTTTGGAAATCCATTAATTCAAAATGTTCATTAAATTATACAATATAATTTAGTACTAAAATTTAAAATAATTAATTTACATATACTCATTTATTATGAAAACTATATATTAAAATTAATATATAGTCTTAAGTGTGACAAATGTATTATTAATCATATTAATAATTATAATATATATGAGTTTATAATTGGAGTATCCAATTATATTTAATTTACTATAGTATATCGAGCTAGCACGGGGACCGTAAGAAAGGTTCTTATTTGTCATTGTACGTGCTAGATGATTTCGGGGATCGTATGAGATAAAGATGGAGACTGGTGGAAGAGCAATAAGCTTCAACTTCTCTTTCAGCCACACCTTAAAAAAATATATGTTAGCTCGCTGGGTTCAAAACCTGAAAAGATGGCCCTGGCAAAATTTAGAGTTGCCCACTAGGTCGAAAATCTGAATGAACAGCCTAGGCCAAATTTAGGACATACCTACAAAAGTAAGAGGCTTCCTATAAATTGGTTGGCAGGTTTCCACTTGATCTCGTCAAGCCATAAAAAATCTCAGCAAATATAATAGGAGATGGTTCATAGCCGCATTTGAGGCCTCGGATAATGTGGAGTAGATAATAATCACCTCTTCCACCATCAGGAACTTCCAAAAGATATTAGGACAGAATGCAAAACATGACTATACTCCTCCAGCGATGAGATCCAACCTCCATGCTAGAAAAAGCATCCAGAAATACCGTCAACTCAACAGACCGGGGGCATGATATTACTTTCTTTATCTCGTCGGGGCTGAAAAGGAAAGCCTCTGGAGCGTCCAGAGGCCACTGGCTCTTGAAGATGCGCATCGCCGGATAAGTAGAAGGGAGGAACTGCAGGCCCAAAATAGCATGAAACGCATCAGAAAATGAGCATAACTCATAAGTTTGGATGCGGAAGAGATGATTTTCGGTGTCCCAGAATGTCGAAGCTGCTTTCAGGAAAATATAGTCCACCTTGACAAGATGGAGTTAACTGAGGGCGGAAAACTGAGCCAATTTTGGGGGCCACCGGTTAGACACCCAATGGATGAGGATCGTCACTTGATCTTGCAGAGTGCAAGCCATAGAAACGGCCAGATATTTTAAGCAGTGGCTAGATATTTCAAGAGGCGGCAGGATATACACAATATCCGGCCGAACATTTTTTGGGTGCCTAGAGGTTTTTTAGAAAATAATGGTACTGGGGTAAGAAAATGCAGAGAGGATGAGCCTCAATGGATCTTCAGGAACGAGAAGGAAGGGAAGAAAGGCTCTCTATGATGAAAATAAGGTAGAGGCAAGGCCTATATATAGAAAATTTGAGGGTTATACCATGTGATAACATGATTCCTACTATTGAAGGGAACCCTGCTACTATAAGATATCGCGAGATGTCTGGCCAAATATGAAGGATACAAAATCGGATTTTCTCCATATATCGGGCTGGACTTAAAATGGACACAGTCGGATGTTCTTTCTGTATCTGGCCAAATTTAAATAAGTACAGCTAGATATCTTATACATAAGCATCATCAGCTCCAGTCGGAGGCTTGCCAAGGGTATTCATGTAATAATTAAGTCTGGAATCCATTGTAGAGAATGAGCATGATAAAGAAAATTATAAAGAAATGATATTTTTCATTAATTGAAAAGTTCATCCAAAAGCTTCTTTACAAATTTCATTTTTTACAAAAAAAAAAAAACTATCTGATTCGTCGGAGGACTCCTCCTCATTAACCTCATCCTCATTGGACTCATCCTCCTCATCCTCGGACACTGAAGGTCTGGCTCGGCCTCCCTATGCGCATAGTAGGAATGTAACCCTTTCTTGTGTACCTCCTATTGGCTACTATGGGTCCGCAAGCGGGCAAAGTAGCGGCGTAATATGTCACATCGATGCTGAAGATCCCATTAATCCCTAATTTAAGCCTCCACATGGTGCTGTACTTGGAAATAAATAAAAATATTAATCATCCATACATGCTAACTTTTATCTACAGGTATCTGGTGAGAGAAGCTTTGGAAGGTCAGTGCTGCCTTCACCGCCTACATCATACGATAATAATGATCTGTGAAATCGATAAGAACCTGTAACACGGCTTGATCAGTATTGAAAATTAGAAAGAAAATAGAAATTAGCAGTTAAAGTGACATACATGTGTGTCATCCATATGGGTTATTGTCAGCTGCTACATCCCCTCCAATGACAGAGATCAGACCTTATCTACCTCCGCATGAATGCGGACAATGTAGGTTGAGTATGGCCAAAAGCCTATTGTGCCAGGAATGATGGCGGAGGAAGTCGATGCTGAAGCATGAGAAGGGTCTTGCCGAGAAGATGAGGCCTTGGCCCAAGATCGCCTAGAATTATATGGCGCTGATAATGGTCTATACCTCCACCAAGAAGCTGTAGCCTTGGACATATGAGCTACTACGACAACATAGGTCTAACATGTAACACCCCTGATCTGGGAGATGCTACCGGCAGGGAATAGGCCATACTATTCCCCTGAGCATCGGTTCTTCTAACTATAAACTACATTATTTCTCTTTTTTTAATCAAATTCTTATTTATGGAACCTATGCGCAAACTCGAAAACATGGAAGACAAGTTCATTATTAATAAATGTATACTTATAAACACTCGTTTTTACAATGACTGCATATAACCCAAATACTAATACATGACTTTTATTTGACTCGGACTGGACTCTCACTCTCTCTCTGACTTGAACTGGTGGACTCTGTACCTTAGTGATTGCATCAGTATCTATCCTCCCTAGCTCGCCCTCTGGGAAAACCTGTAACAATAGAAAACTGGAAGTGAGGGGGTTAGATCATTGCACAATCTAAGTGAGTGGACGAAATTTGAAATACTGATATAAAGATATTTGGTTCTAAAACCAAGGTCCAAGAAATAAATTATATGAAAACTCATTTTCTGTCTGAAACTTTTTGAAAATCTCTTATGTTCCGAACTCTTTCTGCAAAACTTGTCTTTTCTGAAGTTTTCTTATAAAACTGTTGTTTTCAGAAAAAATTTCTTTCTTAAAAACATCTTCTGGAAACTGTAACTGAAAAACTGATTTCTTATTCTGGAAACTGTTTCTGAAAAACTGAATTCTGTTTTTGAAAACTGTCTCTGAAAAACCTGACGTATGGGGGCGTTACGTATCGCCGTCCCCCAATACGCCTAACTAGAGCCAGAAGTGCAAATCCATGACTTTGGGGCATTACGTATCACCGTCCCCCAAAACATGCCACTACTGTCCCTGAAACTGGTGGTCTTGGGGCGTTACGTATCGCCATCCCTCAAGCCACTGAACTAGAACTGGGGGTACAGATCTATGCTACCCTCCAAGCTCTAAAACTAGGATTTAGGGGCATCTGTCATCCCTAGTCCTGAACTAAGATCTGGGGACGTTACTTATCGCTGCCCCCCAGTCCTCTGCATGTGCACATGTGATGTCCGTCAATTCCATCTCTAAATAAAGTTGCATACTGAGGTGGGTTTTTCCCGCATGCCTCGAAAAAACATAAAACATGTTCTGAAAATATTTCTTCCTCAAATATAACTTAAATCATAAACTTTTATGTAATAACTGTAATAAAAATGAGCTATCGCCCTAAATCATAAAAAGTAAGTCTGTTGCAACATTAAAAAAAATGAAATATCAATTTAAAAGAGTAGTGTCCACTCACAATTTTGGAATCTGGCTGGCACTGGATCCCTTGTCGAAGGAAATTACGGTTCCTGTGGATAATCTATGATCGGAAACTTGATTAGCCTGTATGTTGCAAAATGAGTTTCAGAACTTAACTAAGCTTACTATTATATCAATATGTTTTAGCTACAAGGCTTATCCTGCTTGTAACGTGATAGAAGGTATGAATACGAACTGATACGAGACCTATAAGGCGGCCTCTAACATGCTAGGATGGAACTGGGATTGTTTAAAATTGATTTGGGAATGGTTTTGTGTCGCGCGTCGCGACGCAAGTCCTTGCACATCGCGATGCGCAACATCCAGAAACTTGTTGCTCTTTTTCTCTTACGCGTCGCGACGCGCAGCTCTTTAGCGTTGCGACACAAATCCATTTTCCAGGATGCTGATTTTGCTTCTCCATGTTCATCCTCTACCTAAATTACCACAAGCATTTTTTCTCAACAAAATTAATGCACAAACCAACTTATTTAACTTCAAATTCACAAATTCAACATTAAATTATCATCCTCAACCAATTCTCCAAGTCTCATAATCCTTGTTTTTCACAAAACATTCAAATCTTCCAAAGTTTGGGTATTGTAAATCAACAATCACTTTCTTGACTTATCAACTACCATCAAACAATCCTTATCATCCCAACATCCCTATTCTATCATCATGCTTCTAAAATCTAACAATTAAGTTTATGGGTCAAGTCTTTTTACCTTATTTCTCTTGATTTTTCTCCATTCCTCATGCCCCTACAGTAGCTTGTCTTCTTCTTAGGGTGATGAATGATTGATTAGTACTTCTTCTTCTTCATTTTTCCTTCTTCTTCTTCTTTCTTCTTCCTTCTTCCTTCTTCTTCCTCATCCTCACGTTTATTGCTTTCTCTTCTCATTTTTGTTTCAATTTTAAGTATTTTTGAATAGTGTCTCCTTTATATACTAGGACTTTTTGGATATTTGGATAATTGGAGAAAAGTTTGGAAGTGTGTGGAAAGTTTGAAATTCTTCCAATTGAGCCCGAAATTACTATTCATCCGAATTTTGACTTACATTTTTGACCTATTTGTGGTCCGAAATTGGAAAAATTTTCAACGCAAAAGTTATAGATATCGATCTTAGCTTTCTGACGATATAAAATTCATAAAATTCGGAGTTTGTATGAGAAAGTTACGGCCCAAATACCATGGGCTGTTGGATTGGAACATCATAGAATTTCATATCAGAATTTCGAAGGATTTATCGTTTAGCCCCAAAGTCATTCTTTGAGCGTATATGTGTCCCAACATAATTTATATTATGTCACATTCGTCTCATAATACCACGGTACTACAATATAATAATAGTAGTGACTATCGGTCGTTACAAATTCTTCCCCCTTAAATAGGATTCGTCCTCGAATCCTCTTTAAACTTGGGATCTTACGATAGATTATAGAGACTACGTTTATTTCTAATCCATGAACTTTAACTAACTTTACACTTATAACCATTTTTATTTTCATCTGCTGGGATTCTTACTTACTATAAACCAACTCACATTAACTGGGTTCATTATAACTTGGTGACTGTGATCACTGTTAAACTAATCATTCATCCTTTTTCTAATAAATGCGCCTTAACCTTTCTATTATCTTGACTTTTGTTTCATACCTTTATGTTTCTAAAATTGTTGATCGAGAAGGAACTTCTTGTCCTGCTTCCATAAAATTCCTGCTGATTACTTTACACTACGACATGCTATAATTCCTATGGTATATCGAAACAACCTCATTTCTGATCTTTTGTTATACTCCACTTACTCATGCTCATTCCCCATATCTTCTATTTCTTGACTGTCTAGACGTCTTACATCTATTCTTTAAGAAGATATATTCTAAGAGTCTTCTTGCCGAGAACTCAGCACCCTATAATTTATTTTGTTTTGCTATTGGGTTCGGTTTTTCCACTTTTGCTTAAGAATATTTTATTTCTATAGGTATTTGTACTCTCTGTAATTGGGTTCTTTTATCTCGGCTTTGACTCTGGAAGGCATATGCATACATATACAGATATTAGGCTGCTTACTGGTTCCACCCTATAAATTTTCTTACCTCTGCTTATCAGTATAACTTAGGACCTTGTAGTGTAGGGTCAGGTTCTTAATATACCTCTTATCCAATATTATCGTTCATCCCATGGGTTTACACTACCGAGGTTGGTCCTGATAGCTTCTCTGGGAGCTTAACTGTTCGAAAACTTTAATCTAAACTACACTTCTGTCATAGACGGGGATGCTGGCTATTTGGTTCTAATTATAGTTCATGCTTTATTCATACCTTTACTTTTATTGCTACCAAAAGTCCGATTACGGTGTTCGACACTATTTTGTTTTCCATCGTCTAGTGTTGTCAAGGGTCGTTACTTAAATACATGCAAGTATACCGTATCTTAAGGATTCACTTGTTATACTAATTGCAACTTTGCACTAATTTATCTTCTTGAACTCATAGTGGTTTGGTTAGCTTAGACTAGGGCTGAGTACTTTTTGTATATTATGCAAGCTAACACGTAATAGAACCTTGGTTTTAGTTCAACACCGAGAAACCTCACTGGTACGCATTTTGGTATTTGTTTACTAGGTATTCTATCCTACTGTTGTTGCACGTTGACAACTTTACTTCCAAACTTTTTCCTTAGTATCAATTCGTCTCTTGCTTTACCCTATACTATACCGATAACTTCTATGGTTTATGTCTCTGTCTCCAACTTCATCATATTCTTTCGTCTGACACTAGTTCATTTGTATCTCCGTCATTACCTGACTTCCACTTTACCTTTGTACCGCTCCATCTGAATAACTTTTCTCCTAACTCTTTTGTTAGTCTCTAAGACTTGCCACAAGATCCTAATCATGATTATATGTGTGAAATAACAAGAAAAGTGGAGGAATCACTTACATTGTTATATGGGGAAATTTCAAAGTTTCCTCTTTGGATGAAGCTCCAAACTTGTTGTTATATTGTTTATTCCTTGGGTGAGTTTCCCTATCACCTAATTTGACTCCTTCAAGTGCTAGCTATGTTGAAATTTTGAAGCACAATTTCATTACAATTGATAGAAGAATTCGGCCAAGGTGGAGAGAAGAATAGAGATTTCAAAACTTGGTGGTTGTGAGTTAAAAAATGCATAAATTAATTAAGCCAACTACTCTATCAATATTTGACCTTTGATGTAAGTCATGTGGTACCACCATATTTTAAATTCAAAATTTGAGTTGGCTTCCTAACACACAACTTGACTTGGGCCCACCAAAGTCAAAGATATTGTGTTCCCAAAACACAAAAAGACACACGTAAAGTCACGGGCAATTTTATCGGGTTCGTTTAATTCCGATTATATGAATTTTCTGTAATCCAAATAATTATGCATTGCAAAAATTATAACGATAGTCGTTTTCGAATTAATTCGTTCGCCCGAATTATAATCTAATTTTAATTTCGTATTGAAATCTGATTTCAATTAATATATCTGATATATTATTTTAGCAAAAAATAAATAAATTAAATAGAAAAATCCAATTTAAATATTAAATTTATTTTATCGATTAATTCTAAATTAATCGCGTTCTCTCTTCTATACGAAGTTAATCCCAGATTAATTCTTGCCGTAATTAATCCCAGATTAATTTTCTCTCTCATAATAAATCCCAGATTAATTCTATCTGAGTCAAATGTCATTGATGAATCTTTTTGAAGCGACCCAAGAGATTCCTGGATATGTTGGCAGTAAATACGGTTATCGGACTATCTGAACACGTGCGTACCCCGTACCATGGTCTCACCGATTTACAAGACATAGTTGGCTTCTAGCAAAACGTCGTGCCTACCCAATTCTCCAGAAATATCCATCGAGGAATATCATCTGTATCAGGCATAGTAATACTAATATTATGTAATACGTAATACGATCTAGTATCAGATGTCACATGCTAGGCCTAGGGCTGGCTCTGTGTCTACCCCGTACGAAACATATATCGGATCCTGAGTAACTAATCTCTGTAATCGGGAAGTCATGACCTAGTCATACTATCCTGATAGCTACAGCTTTAAGAGTAGTAGTTCCATATGCTGTGTGACCATCATCTACATATGACTGAAGTGATACTCTCATCTTGACATCACATCCAATACACTACGATTCTCAGTAAACCCAATACAGGCGTACACAGAACCTATTAAAGCTCCAGACGACCAATTTTAAAGTAAACTGATTTTCGCAAGTAATAGCGATGTAAGTCTCGGGTTAAAGATCACATATACCTACCCTGATTCGGATTCCCATAAACACATAGTCATACGACCATTGGGATTCTGAGTGGGTCTATCCAGAGCTAACTGTTCTCGGTCCAACGACTAACAGAATCTCTTATTACACTTGCATAAGTATCCAATACCTAAATATATGAGAACTATGTCATTAAGCTTCCATAATATGCACAAGTGTAATACTAGTCTATTCTGCATTATTAATGTCCAGTCTCGATAATACTTCGACTAGGGATATTTAATGATTAAATCGTTCGTGGATTAATATTGTCTCATATCTTATAATCTGATTTAACCATAAGCACTTTTATCATTAATATATATCCAATTAATCTAATTACAATAATGATAAAATAGCAATTTCCTTTTGTCACATAGATAATTTGTACAAAAACACAATGTTCTTTACAAATAGTGATGCTATGGGTCATAATTGTCCAATAATCTCCCACTTGGTCTATAGTCAATCACTCAAGTATCTAACACATGAACTATGTACATGTCGCTCAAACTCTTACTGAGATATAGCCTTCGTGAGAAGATCTGCAATGTTATCATCTGATGTGATCTTCTCGATCTTCACATCACCACGATATATGATCTCACGAATCAGATGAAATCATCGAAGTACATGATTGGATAGTTGATGAGACTGTGGTTCCTTAGCATGTGCGATAGCCCCATTATTGTCACAATACAAAGGTATGGGCGGAACTACTCTTAATCCAATTAGGAATTTACGGATCCAAAATGATTCTTTTGCTGCCTTAGCTACAACAATATATTATGCTTCTGTTGTTGAATCGGCAATAGTCTCTTGCTTGGAAGATTTTCAGCTCACTACTCTGTTGTTTAAACAAAATATGTACCCTGATTGTGACTTACAGTCATCTTTGTCGGTTTGGAAACTTGCATCGGCGAACCCAGTCACCTCAAGTTCTCCTTCTTCATAGACTAAGAAAGCATATTTAGTTCGTCTAAGATACTTAAGGATGTTCTTTACAGCAATCCAGTGACCATCACATAGATCGGCCTGATAGCAACTGCACATGCTCAAATCATATGAGACATCAGGTCACGTACATATCATGCCGTACATGATCGATCCAACTACTAAAGCATACGGGATCCGAATCATTGCATTTCTCTTATCTTGAGTTTTAGGACACATATCCTTCGATAGAGAGACGCCATGTGACACCGAAAGTAGCCTCCTCTTGGACTGATCCATGTTAAATATCTTCAACACTTTTTCAATGTACGAGCTCTAGGAGAGTGTCACCTGCTTTCTAGATCTATCCCGGTAGATCCATATTACTAGAATAAAGGCTGCCTCTCCCAGGTCTTTCATGGAGAATTTTAATGAAAGCCAAGCTTTCATCGATTGTAGCATTGGAATGTCATTTCCAAGAAGCAATACATCATCAACGTAGAAGACAATGAATGTCAGTGCGCTCCCACTAACCTTCTTATATTCACAAGAATCATCTTCATTTTGAATGAAACCATATTCTTTTATGATCTCATCAAAATGGTGGTTCCAAGAACGCGATGCTTGCTTTAATCGATAAATGGATCGGATTAACTTGCAAACCTTGTTTGCGTGTCTTGGTACGAAAAAACCATTAGGTTGTTACATATAAACATCCTCCAAAAGGTTTCCGTCAATGAAAGCGGTTTTGACATCCATCTGCCATATTTCATAATCGAAATATGCAGCAATAACAAGCATTATCCGAATGGATTTAATCATGGCAACGGGTGAAAAAGTTTCATCGTAATCGATACCATGTCGTTGACGATACCCTTTAGCTACAAGCCTAGCTTTGTACGTTTGTATGTTGCCTTCCATATCTTTCTTCTTTTTGAAGATCCATTTACAACCAATAGGTTTAATGCCTTTTGGTACATCAACCAGTGTCCAAACAAGGTTGGTATACATGGAATCCATTTCGGACATCATGGCTTCTTTCCATAAAGTGGAGTTGATACCTTGTATCGTTTCCTCATACATAGTTGGTTCATCTTCCTCAATAAGATTAATGTCTACCTGATGTGAGATCAGAAACCCATACCTCTCCGGTTGTTTTCTGAGTCTCTCCGACTTACGCGGATCTTCTGTATCAGTAGATTGTGGAACAGTCTCATCCCTGATGGACTGTTTGTGTTCCGTGAGGGGGTTGGTGCCAGAAATAGTACCACTCTGATTTTCATCGAGTTTCATTTCCCTCCTACTTACCACTACATTCATGAATTCCTTTTCTAGGAAAACCGCATTAAGAGCAACAAATATTTTGTTCTCTTGTGGGTTGTAGAAATAATATCCTTTCGTTTCCTTAGGATAACCTACAAATAGGCACTTATCTGATTTGGGTTCTAGTTTGGTACTATCCAAACGTTTAAAATATGCCCACCATCCCCAAATCTTCAGGAATAAGAAACCCGGTTTCATTCCTGTCTATATCTCATATGGAGTCTGTTCAACAGACTTTGACGGAACCTTATTCAAAATAAGTATTGCACTATTTAATGTGTATCCCTAAAAGGAAATTGTAGCTCTGTGCGACTCATCATTGACCTTACCATGTCCAACAAAGTTTGGTTTCTCCATTCGGATACACCGTTCAATCGAGGTATTCTGGGAGGAGTCCACTGTGAAAGAATACCATATTCTTTCAAGTAATCTTGAAACTCATTGCTTAAGTATTCTCCACCATGGTCCGACCGTAATGTTTTAATACTTTTGCCAGTCTATTTTTCTACTTCGTGTCGAAACTCTTTGAATTTCTCAAAAGTTTCCGACTTGTGTTTCATAAGATACACATAACCATAATGCGATGCATCATCTGTAAAGGTTACGAAGTATTCATATCCACCTCTAGCCTGGCTAGACATGGGCCCGCATACGTCACTATGAACGAGGGCTAACAGCTCGGTGGCACGTACACATTTACCATTAAAATGTGTTTTAGGCATTTTCCCTAACAAACAAGATTCGCAGACATCATATGAATTAGGATCAAATCCGTCCAAGTATCCATTCTTCGAAAGTGTGGATGTACGAGTTTTGTTAAGGTGTCCCAGACAGCAATGCCACAAATAAGTCTCATCTGTTTTACTCAATTTGAGCTTTTTATTTGTCATGTTATATGTTTGAGATTCGTTTATATTCAAAATATAAAGACCATTATTCACATCTGCTGTACATATCAAAGTATCATCTTTATAAACAAAACACCCAGTGTTCCTGAATACAAAGGTATACCCTCATCGGGTTAAACTAGAAACAGAGATAATATTCCTAGTCAAACTAGGTACAAAATAACAGTCGCCTAATTTAAGTACATGCCCTAAGAGCAGATTCAAAACATAGGTGCCAACGGCAAAAACAGCGACTCTCGTCCCATTTCCGACTCGCATGTCGATCTCCCCTGAAGCCTGTCTCCTGCTAATCTACAGATCTTGCACATCAGTACATATGTGAGTACCACATCCAGTATCAAAAATCTAATTTTTAAACCTAGTAGTAGACATGTTTATTTCAATAACAAACATACCTGAAGTCGGAGCCTTGCCCGCCCTTGAACTTATGGCAGTCACGCTTCCAATGACCATGTTTGCCATAGTGTAGGCAGACGTCTTGGGATTTGTCTTTTTTCTTCCCAGAATACTGTGATGATTGAGTCTTGCCCTTCTTCTTTTTCTTCACACCCCCAGAAGTCTTCGGCCAAGCCTTGGCCTTCTTGGATGTCGAAGTAAGATGCGTCTCGCGCTTCTTGCCTTTCAGAAGCTTCGGCTCTGCTTCTTTCAGCATAGCCATTAACTCTCCAAGAGTTTTCTCTTGGTTCATCATATTATAGTTCATGATGAACCCGCCCCAGCAGTCGGGCAGAGACTGTAAGATCAAATCTATGAAAGTCTCAGCCTCGAAGGTAATTCCCAGCTGACCCAGCTGTTCGATGTCAGCAATCATTTGTGACACGTAGTGTTTGACAGATATACCCTCTGACATACGAGAGCGAAAGAGCTTCTTCTGCAACTCACTCTTCTGAGATCTAAGATTAGATCTATGAAGATCCTTCAACATCATCGAATAAGGATCCAATACAAGTTGTATGAAACCTAACTAGGTAGATCTTTAAGATCAATTGGATCCCATCCAAAACCTAGATCCGTTAGGTGGACCTACAAGTCAAAAAAATATATCCAATATATTTCCTAACCTTTTCCTCTGAATCAACTAAGCCTTGGCTTTGGCTCAACAAGCTTAATGATTCCAGTTAAGCATGACCTATTGACAGTGGGAAAGCTTTGTAATCCACGTCGATGAACAAGAGTGACCTTGACTTTGGCCAACAAGTCACAACTACCTAAGACATGCGATATTAACAAAGCTTTCATGGTTCAAACACATCCGCGATAGACAATGATCTTGACTTTGGCCAACAAATCAAAGCCAATCTTGTATCTTGAGAGAGAACCACTCAATGGAAGGAAATGCTTAATATTAAATACGATGGCATTTTCGTAAATTGGCAACCAACTTATTATCTTTGATTAGGTCTCATCATACACCCTTAAACATCCATTCTAAAAGCATAATAAGGTGCGATAAATATAATAATGATATGCGGATAGATATTCATATACATTTTGTTCCTAGAACAAATCTTTCTCTTTTCTTTTCCTCTCTCCCGCTAGCACTTTACATTCTTCTATTTACCCAATTACGTAACACTATAAGAAACCTCATTTACATTGAGGGGAATTGGTGAGAAGAGAAATACAATGAGAATAAGATGTGATAGGCTGGACACGCATGTCCAATTTCAAATAAATACAATATTTACAACAATTTTCAAAATTACACCCACCCATCTAATATCCATCCGGTATACATTATTCAAACAAATACATCCAAGTATTCACACATATCATGTTGTCAACCAATTTAATCCAATTAATTAATTCTTCAATTAATGACCATCCAATGTTCATACAACGATTTGATTTGTGTGAGTCCAACTCGTTTAAGAATAAATACTCAAAGTAAGTATTCTTGAATTACATCGAACTACAATATTAAATCCAATTTCAAATGTATTCAATACTAATTCAAGTTTAATTCCAAATTAAACAATTACACTTATTCTATTATAATAATGCCCTTTTAGACTTGGATTCCAAATCCAATCCAAATGGTCTCAAAGGCCCATTTAGCATCCAATGCCAATTCTATTAGATCCAATGGGCTTTAATTAATTCTTTAGGCACGGACTTTTGGCCATTATGGATCAAGCCCATAATGCCTTGGCTCATTTAGAAATCACCCTATGCCATAAATTAATTTTGGCCCATTAGGCTCAATTAGATTATAAAAGGCCCAAAACTTATATTTTGGACTTTTATGGAAATAGTTTAGGCCTAATTGGATCCAAACCCAATTGTCCACAACCAAACTTGGCCCAACTAAGCCCATTAATCCAAATATAACCAAATTAGCCCATTTAATATTTTAGGGACTAATTTACATTAATACAATATTCCAAATATTACATTAATCCTTTTTAAGTATAATTAACATAACTAATTAATTAATCTAACATTTCCAAAATATTAATTAATCTAATTAATCATGCTTATCATTCCAATTCATGTCCAACACAAATTGAAGCAAAATCAAGTTTCCAACAAGCATGCTAACTCACGGCAATGACAAGAAATTAATATCCAATTTGATTCCAATCCAATTAAATCAACATTCAACATATATATCATGCCATTAACACATCAAAGAGTCAAAATTTAAAAATCACCATGAGTTACACTAGGGTAAATTTCGGCCAACTTAGGGAAATTAGGGAAATTTGATCCAATCAATTTTTCAACAATCCAACAATGCACAACTCCAAGTTATCATCATCTAACATCAACCAACAACACAATTTTGAATTTTCATGCTCCAAGCAAAAATTCCTAATTAAAGTTTATGAACCCTAGTTTTCAAAATCATATTTAGCAAGGCTCATGATACCATTGTTAGTCTTTAAGACTTGCCACAAAATCCTAATCATAATTATATGTGTGAAATAACAAGAAAATGGGAGGAATCATTTACATTATTATATGGAGAAATTTCAAAGTTTCCTCTTTGGATGAAGCTCCAACCTTGTTGTTATGTTGTTTATTCCTTGGGTGAGTTTCCCTATCACCTAATTTGACTCCTCCAAGTGCTAGATATGTTGAAATTTTGAAGCAAAATTTCATTACAATTGAGAGAACAATTCCGCAAAGTGGAGATAAGAGGAGAGATTTCAAAACTTGGTGGCGTGTGTTAAAAAATACATAAATTAATTAAGCCAACTACTTCATGTTGGACAATTATGACCCATAGCGTCACTATTTGTACAGATCATGGTGTTGTTGTACAAATTAACTATGTGACAAAGGATATTGATCCCTTATCATTTGTGATTAGATCACCTAGATGTATAAATGATGAGAGGTCCTTATGATTTGTTCCTGGACCGAGAATGATATGAGACAGTATCAGTCCACGAAGGATAAATCATTAAATATCCCTAGTCAGAGTATTATCGAGATTGGACATCGATAAATACGTAAAAGACTAGTATTACACTTGTGCGCGTTGTGAGGGCACAACGACATAGTTCTCATATATTTGGGTATAGGATACTCATGCAAGTGTAATAGTAGGTTGTGTTTTACCGATGGTACGGGAAAGAGCTTCGCTCTGGATAGACCCCCTCGAAATTCCATTGGTAGTATGACTATGTGTCTATGGAAGTCCGAAATCAGGGTAGGTGTATTTGGTCTTAACCTGAGACTTGCACCGCTAATACTTGCGACAATCAATACTTTGGTTGCGGTCGTCCAGGGCTTTAACAGGTTCTGTGTATGCCAATGCTGGGTATATTGAGAATCGTAGTGTGTTGGGTGTGATGTCAAGATGGAAGTGTCACTCCAGTCATATGGAGATGATGGTCACGTAGGATACGGTACTAGTACTCTTAAGTACTGCAGTCATCGGGATAAAATGATAAGGTCATGTTTATCTGATTATAGAGACTAGTTACCAGACATCCGACATGTGTTTCGTACGAGGCATACACAATTCCAGCCCCAGGCCTAGCACGTGATCATCAGATACTGGACAGAAATACGCAATACTACGTATACTACGCCTGATATAGATCCTTTATTCATGTAAGGATGTTTCTGGAGAATTGGGTAGGCATGGCGCTTTGCTAGAAGCTAAGCTTGTCTTGTAAATCGGTAAAACATAGTACTTGGTACTTACATGTTCGGATAGTCCGACGACCGAATTTACTGCCAACATATCCGGGGATCTCATGGGTCGCTTCCCAAAGATTCACCGATGACGTATGACTCGCACTCTAAATTAATCTGGGATTAATTAGATGAGAGATAAAATTAATCTGGGATTAATTGCCGAGATATTTTATCTGGGATAAAATATCATTTAAAGAGAGATAACGGTTAATTTGAATTAATCGATTAATTAATATATTCGATATATTAACGAAATTGGATTTCGATGCAGAATTATAATTAGATTTTAATTCGGGCGAACGAATTAATTTAGAATTAATTTGTTAGCGACGTGAATAATGATTTCGCTAGGCGTAATCATTTAATTACGACGCAACGGAAAATTCGTTAATTGGAATTAGCGAACCCGAGCCCGGGATTGTTTGCGATCGCATTCGCATTTCGAATTCGAATACGGCACGCAAGTTAAATCAAACGTCAAATCACTAGTCACAACTAGCGTCACATCATTCGTCAATCAAGTTATGGATGTCTTTCACTTGAGTGATTGACGCAAGTCACTATTCATGATTGATGGATTGATGTGAGTTGATGGAGGTTGGTGTGGCTTTATGGTATGACTTTGTAAAGCCAAATTGTAGAAAATGAATTTGAATTTCATTTAAGTGTATTTGATACACAAAATATAACAACACACAACTCATCTCTATTTTTTCATTTTAATCTCTCTCTCTCACGCCCTTCATGGGCTGTTTTTCCTCTCTTCTGCACACAGCTCACTGCCGTGAGTTTGGGAAGCAAGAGTGTTTGATTTTGTTGCAAAATCAAGAGAGCTAGCACTCAACGGGATCATGCGAAGGTGATAGGGAAGTCCACCGATGAGCGGGATTCGTTTGAAGAAGCTTGGAGCTCAAAACTTGGAGTCAAAAACCGAAAAACAGTGAGCTTGGAGTAGTCACTGTCGTGACCAGTTCAAAGGAAGAAAATCATATTTTGTTCGTCAAAGCATCGCTCAACCGATCGATGTGAGTATTCCGTAACTTCGTTGATTTGTATTCGCACATATTTCATGCTTGTTTATGATCTTGGGACCTTAATAGAAACCAACAATGGCATCTGAGCAAGGTTAAAGTATGAAATGTTTAGGGCTTAAAATTTGGGTAAAATGATTTTGAGCATGATTTGAATAAATTGGATGTTTGAGTATGCTTAATACATATTTAATTGATGATTGATTGGATCAATTTGATTAAATGTGGTTTGGAACAATTTTCCCCAAATATTTGGGCTTGGCCGAATACTAGTGCCCTAATTTGTCTTGGTGATTTTTTGATTTTTGATCATTGGATGACTTGAATCAATCGGGAATGTTGATTTAATATTGATTGTGGATTCAATTGGATTGAATCGAAATCGATTTAAAATTCCTTATAAAAGCTGAGACTTTGAAGCATGATTGGGTTTGATTTTTTATAAAATGTGTTGGAAACTAATTGATGTAAATGAGCATGATTAATTGTATAAATTAATATTTTGGAAATATTGATTTGGGTGATTAATTGTGTATACACTTTAGTGTAATTAAATTGAGAATTGGAATTTTTGTGATTTAATTATGTTGGGCCTATTTTAGAAATTGGCTTTTAAAGTTTTAATTGGGCTTATTGGGCTTGTTTGTACCAAGTTAGGTTTAGGCCAAATGGATTGGATCCAATGGGCCCAAAACCGCCTCCATAAAGCCCAAATACGACTAATGGACCTTTAAAGTTTAATTGGGCCAAATGGGCCCAAATTGATTTCTAGGCTTATGGGGTAATTCCCGGATTGGATTTTGGTTATTCGGTTTGACCTGAGTTGACCAAAATTCCATGCCTTAAGAAATTAATTAAAAGCCCATTGGACTTTAATTGAATTGACGTTGGACGTTAATCGGGCTTTGAGACCCGTTGCGATTAAATTTGGAATTTAAGTCGTGAAAAAGGTTCGTAAATAAAGTGTAGTATTTAATTTGGAATTAAATAGCGAATTAGAATTGAATGCATATTAATTGGATTTAATGATGTAGTATAATTTAATTCGAGAATTCATACTTTGAGTACTTATTCGCAAAATGAGTTTGACTCGAGCAAAATCAAATCGTTGTTTGAACATTGGATGGTCACTAATTATCAGATTAATTAATTTGATTAGATTGATTGATAACATGCTTGTGTGAATACCTGGTTACGATGCATGAATAATGTATATCGGATGGATATTAGATGGGTGGGACAATTTTAGAAATTGTTGTAATAAATTTAGAATTTATTAATTGGACCTGCGAGTCCAGCCTTATTACCTCCTTATTCTTTGTATTCTCTTCTCACCTATTCCCCTCAATGTAAATGAGGTTTCTTTAGAAGTGTAGTGTAACGGGTAGAAGAAATATTTGTGCTAGCGGGAGAGAGAAAGGGAGCGATTTGATCTAGGATCAATGTGTAAAGTATCCATTCGCATATCATTATTATTTTATTTATACGCGCTTTATTATGTGTTTAGAATGCATGTTTATGGGTGTATGATGATGAGACCTTAACAAAGATAATAAATTGGTTGCCAATTTGCACTCGACAAACCCTCGCAAAATATTAAGCGTTTTTCCTTCCATTGAGTGATTCTCACTCAAGATCCGAGACTGGCATTGGCTTGTTGGACAAAGTCAAGGCCTTTGTCCGTCGAGGATGTGTTTGAATCACGAGAGCTTTGTTCCATATCGGTGTCTTGTCCAAGTTGTGGTTTGTTGGCCAAATTCAAGACCACTTTTTGTCCATCGACATTGATTACAAAGCTTTCCATGGTCAATGGGTCGCGCTTAACTGGGATCACTAAGTTTGTTGTGCCAAAGCCAAGGCTTAGTTGATTCAGAGGAAAAAGGTTAGGCAATATATTGGATATATTGACATATATAAGATATATGTTTCGGACTTGGTTGTCCCCCTACTAGATCTAGGAATTGGATTGGATCCAATTGATCTTAGAGATCTACCTAGTTAATTATCATACAATTTGTTGGCCAAAGTCAAGATTGTGTGATATTTAACGGGATCCTAGCCCACTAGGAAACACGGTTTCCCGAGTACTCGAAAGAGGGTTAGAGGCTCGCCGAAAAATAGTGGGAGGCAAGAATTGAATTTGCAATATTCGTTTAATTACTTGCCATACGCGCTCAAACAAATATCATTCGTCGTTATAAATTAAATGTTAGTTGGACTAATATTTAAATTGTTGTTTTAATAAATAGTTGAACTATATTCAAACTATTCATTTATAGTTGATTTTATAATTGGATTATAGTAATCAATATAATTGATTTTAATCTATTAAATTATAGTTGATTAAATAGTTGGACTATTAGAATCAAGATAAAATTGAAAGATTGACATTTAAAACATAATCATATGGAAAATGTATTTAAATGGTTTAATTTTCAAATTTGGGAATAATTTCATGATGGTCTTGAAAAATAATAAGTTACTTTATTTGATAAAATAACATATTATGCCTAAGCCCGAAGTTAAGTAAATAGTAGAGCATAATCTTTGGAAGATTAATGTGATGATAACTTTAGTGCTTAATCCATTAAGCTTGTCGCAGTAGACTCCTTAATTTCTGAATCAGAACTAAGGATTAGATCCTTAAAGTATGATAATGAAATTGAAGGATCCTCAAAGAATCTATTCTTAGATTTTAGAAGTAGTAAAATTGCAATAAATAATTCTTGGAGAATTAATGACTATTCTCAAGGAGATAAAGTCAAAATTTGCAATAAGGCAAGTAGCGCAAAGCGCACCTTACTTCGATATTCTAGGAGGCCAAGGCTTGGCCAAATGCTTCTGGAGTGTTGAAAAGGGCAAAGGCAAAATCATTTTAGTCTTCTGGGAAGATACAAGACATATCCCAAAATGTCTGCCTAATTGTGGCAAACGGGATCGCGGAAGCGTGACTGCCGTTTGGACAAAGCAGACATGAAGGAATTGAAGAACGAGCAAGGCTCTGACTTCAAATATGTTTGTCATAAATATATTCACTACTAGTATTAAAATTGGATTTTAGATACTTAATGTGATATATATATATATATTGATGTGCAGAATCTGCTATAAGCAGGATACTGACTTCAATTGAGATTAATCTGCGAATTGGAAACGGGATGAAAGTTGTTGTTTTAACCGTAGATACCTAAGTTTAGGAACTACCTTCGGGTGTGTACTTAAATTAGGAACTGTTATAATATAACTAGTTTGACTAGAAACATTATCTCCATATCAGTGTTTAACCCGCTGCGGGTTTACCTTTATATTCTAGAACACTAAAGTGTTTCATTATATAAAGATGATATTGAGATAAACACATTTGATGTGAATAACATAGTTTATATTTTGAATATAAACAAATCTCAAACATGACAAACAAATAGCTCAAACTAATTTGATCAGGAGAAACTAATTTGTGGCATTATTGTGTGAGACACAATCAAACAAGACTTGTATATCCGCACTTTTGAAGAGTGGGTACCAGGACTGATTTGATTCCATTCAAATAAAGTCTACGAATCTAGTTTATTGGGCAAAGTGCCTAAAACACTATTTACTTGGTAAAAGTGTAAATGCCACTAATCTGTTAGCCCTAGTTCATAGCGAAGCAAGTGGGCCCATGTCTAGCTAGGCTAGAAGTGGATATGAATATTTCGTGACCTATACGGATGTGGCATCGATTTATGGTTATGTGTTTCTATTGAAACACAAATCGGAAACTTTTAAAGTTTTCGACACGAAATAGACAAACAGATCGACTAAAGTATTATACCATCACGGTAAGACCGTAATGGAAAATACTTAAGCAATAAGTTTCTATTATACTTGAAAGAGTAAAGTATTCTTTCAAATGAGGACTCCTCCCGGAACACGTCAAGTTGACGGTGTGTCCGAACGGATAAACCAAATTTTGTTGGACATGATAAGGTTAATCATGAGTCGCTCTGAGCTACCATTTCCTTCAATGGATATGCATAAACAGTGCAGAACTTATTTTGAATAAGGTTCCATAATAATCTGTTAGACAGATATCATATTAGATATGAACAGGAAAGAAACCAGGTTTCTCATTCCTGAATATTTGGGAATGCTTGGCATATGTTTGGATGATACCAAACTAAAACCCAAATTGGATAAGTGCCAATTGTAGGTTATCCTAGCGATACCAAAGTATAGTACTTATACATCTCACAAGAGAACAATTAGATTGTTGCTCACCATGCGGATTTCCTAATAGGAATACCGATATGCAGTGGTAAGTGGGAGGATAGTATAACTCGATGAAAATCGGAGTGATACTATTCCAGGCATCGAATCTTAATGGAACATAGGTAGTTCATCAAGGATGAAACTATACTATTTATCTTCGAATACACAAGAACCGCGTAAGTCGGAGAGAGTCAGAAAACAACATAGGGTATGGGTTTCTTATCTCACCTCATAAAGATTTCTATCTTATTGAGGTATACCAACTGACTACGTATGAGGAAATGATATAAGGTATCGACTCCCTATTATGACAAAGTGTCATGAATCCGAAATGGATTCCATGTATTCAACTATGTTTGGAACTAGTTGATGTACCGCAAGGCATTGTGCCTATTGGTACTGTATAAGTCTTCAAGGAAGACGTACATGGATGGCAACATACCATCGTATAAAGCTAGTCTTTTAGCGGAAAGGTATCGTTATCAACATTGTTTCGATTACGATTCAACCTTTTTCCTGTTGCCACGGTAAATCCATTTGGATAATGCTTGCTAAAGCTGCATGTTTCATTTATGAAATATGTCAGCTTAACGGGAAAATCGCTTTCCTGAAAAGGAAACCTTTTGGAGGATGTTTAAAACATCCTGTCGGTTTTGTCGTACCAAAACTAGCAAACAAGGTTTGCAGGTTATTCGATCCATGTTTGGATTGAAGTAAGCATTAGGTTCTTGGAATTATCATTTTGATGTAATCATAATGGTGTATAATTTAATTCAAAATGAAATGATTCTTGTGTATATAAGGAGGTTACTGGGAGCGCACTGATAGTGGATGTCCTGTAAAATAATGATAATATGTCATTTCTTGGAAATGATATTCCCATAAAGACAATCGGTGAATGCTTGGCTTTCGAGAAAACTCTCCGAGAACTCGTACATTGAAAAATGTACACGACCTGGTGTCTCATACGCTTTGAGCATATGGATTCACAAACAGGCCAATCCTAGTGGTAGTCACTGGATTGATGTTAAGAACATCCGTTAGTATCTTAGAGAACTAAGGATGTTGTCTTAGTCTATGGAGAAAGAGAACTTGAAGTGACTAGGATCACTGTAGCAAGTTTCCTAAACCGATAAAACGACTACAAGTCACAAACGGTACTATACAGTTTGAATAACGGAACAGTGAGCTGGAAATCTTCCAAGCAAGATACCGTTACCGTATAAACAACAAATACGGGTAATTGCTTGCAGCTGAGGCGGCAATAGAAGCAATTGGGGTCGATAACAAATCTAATTAGATTAGATATAATTCTGTTAGCAGCTGAGCTAGGCGTCAGCACAGGCTAAAGAATTAATGGTCTCATCAATGATCCAGATACATACTTCGATATTCATCTGATTCGTTCGAATCATACATCGTGGCGATATGATGATTGAATATATCGCATCAGATGATAATCATGCAAATCCGCTGACGAAAGCATTTCTCAGCAGTTTGAGCCAACAGTACATAGTTCGGGTGTAAGACACTCGAGTAACTGGCTATAGGCCAAGTGGGAGATTGTTGGACAATTATGACCCATAGTGTCACTATTTTTACAGATCATGGTGTTGTTGTACAAATTAACTATGTGACAAATGAGATTGCTCTCTTATCATTTGTGATTAGATCACCTAGATGTATAAATGATGAGAGATCCTTATGATTTTTTCCTGGACAGATAATGATATGAGACATTATCAGTCCACGAAGGATAAATCATTAAATATCCCTAGTCCGAGTATTATCGAGATTGGACATCGATAAATACGTAAAAGACTAGTATTACACTTGTGCGCGTTGTGAGGGCAAAACGACATAGTTATCATATATTTGGGTATAGGATACTCATGCAAGTGTAATAGGAGGTTGTGTTTTACCGATGGTACGGGAAACAGCTTCGCTCTGGATAGACCCCCTCGGAATTCCATTGGTAGTATGACTATGTGTCTATGGAAGTCCGAAATCAGAGTAGGTGTATTTGGTCTTAACCTGAGACTTGCACCGCTAATACTTGCGACAATCAATATACTTTGGTTGCGGTCGTCCAGGGCTTTAACAGGTTCTGTGTACGCCAATGCTGGGTATATTGAGAATCGTAGTGTGTTAGTGTGATGTCAAGACGGAAGTGTCACTCCAGTCATATGGAGATGATGGTCATGTAGGATACGGTACTAGTACTCTTAAGTACTGTAGTCATCGGGATAAAATGATAAGGTCATGTTTATCCAATTATAGAGACTAGTTACAAGACATCCGACATGTGCTTCGTACGGGTAAGACACAATTCCAGCCCCAGGCCTAGCACGTGATCATTAGATACTGGACAGAAATAGGCAATACTACGTATACTACGCCTGATATAGATCTTTTATTCCTGTAAGGATGTTTCTGGAGAATTGGGTAGGCATGGCGCTTTGCTAGAAGCTAACATTGTCTTGTAAACCGGTAAAACGTAGAACTTGGTACTTACGTGTTCGGATAGTCTGACGGCCGAATTTACTGCCAATATATCCGGGGATCTCATGGGTCGCTTCCCAAAGATTCACCGATGACGTATGACTCGTACTCTAAATTAATCTGGGATTAATTAGATGAGAGAGAAAATTAATCTGGGATTAATTGCGGAGATATTTTATCTGGGATAAAATATCATTTAAAGAGAGATACCGGTTCATTTGGAATTAATTGATTAATTAATATATTCGATATATTAAATGAAATTGGATTTCGATGCGGAATTAAAATTAGATTTTAATTCGGGCGAACGAAATAATTTAGAATTAATTCGTTAGCGATGTGAATAGTGATTTCACTAGGCGTAATCATTTAATTACGACGCAATGGAAAATTCGTTAATTTGGAATTAGCGAACCCGAGCCCGAAATGATTTGCGAGCGCATTCGTATTTCGAATTCGAATGCGGCACGCAAGTCAAATCAAGCGTCAAATTGATAGTCGCAACTAGCGTCACATCATTCGTCAATCAAGTGATGGATGTCTTTCACTTTGAGTGATTGACGCAAGTCACTATTCATGATTGATGGATTGGTATGAGTTGATGGAGGTTGGTGTGGCTTTATGGTTTGACTTTTGTAAAGCCAAAATTGTAGTAAATGAATTGAATTTCATTTAAGTGTATTTGATACACAAAAAACTAACAACACACAACTCTATTTTTTCATTTTAATCTTTCTCTCTCTCACGCCCTTCATGGGCTGTTTTTCCTCTCTTCTGCACACAGCTCACTGCCGTGAGTTTGGGAAGCAAGAGTGTTTGATTTTGTTGCAAAATCAAGAGAGCTAGCACTCAACGGGATCATGCAAAGGTGATAGGGAAGTCCACCGATGAGCCGAGAATTGTTTGACGAAGCTTGGAGCTCAAAACTTGGAGTCAAAAACCGAAAACCAGTGAGCTTGGAGCAGTCACTACCGTG
The DNA here is from genome assembly GCA_019454045.1 of Zanthoxylum bungeanum. NCBI lineage: Eukaryota > Viridiplantae > Streptophyta > Magnoliopsida > Sapindales > Rutaceae > Zanthoxylum > Zanthoxylum bungeanum. Next base: position 13,322 of record SKCR01050960.1, on the reverse strand, counting down.
ACCAGTTCAAGGGAAGAAAATCAGATTTTGTTCTTCAAAGCGTCGCTCAACCGATCGATGTGAGTATTTCGCAACTTTGTTGATTTGTATTCGCACATATTTCATGCTTGTTTATGATCTTGAGACCTTAATAGAAACCAACACTTCCATCAACATTTGACCATTGATGTAAGTCATGTGGTCCCACCACATTTTAAATTCAAAATTTGAGTTTGCTTCCTCAACACACAACTTGACTTGGGCTCAATAAAAATGTCAAAGATATTTTACGATTGTCGCTTTCGAATTAATTCTAAATTAATTTGTTCGCCCGAATTAAAATCTAATTTTAATTTCGTATTGAAATCCGATTTCAATTAATATATCTGATATATTATTTTAGCCACAAATAAATAAATTAAATAGAAAAATCCAATTTAACTATTAAATTTATTTTATCGATTAATTCTAAATTAATCACATTCTCTGTTATATACGAAGTTAATCCCAGATTAATTATTGCCGCAATTAATCCCATATTAATTTTCTCACTCATAATTAATCCCAGATTAATTCTATCTAAGTCAAATGTCATTGGTGAATCTTTGGGAAGCGACCCAAGTGATTCTTGGATATGTTGGCAGTAAATACGATTATCGGACTATCCGAACACGTGCGTACCCCGTACCATGTTCTCATCGATTTACAAGATATGGTTGGCTTCTAGCAAAGTGTCATGCCTACCCAATTCTCAAGAAATATTCATCGAGGAATATCATATGTATCAGGCGTAGTAATACTAATATTATGTAATACGTTATACGATCCAATACCGGATGTCACATGTTAGGCCTAGGGCTGGCTCTGTGTCTGCCCCGTACGAAGCGTATATCGGATCGTGAGTAACTAATCTCTGTAATCGGGAAGTCATGACCTAGTCATACTATCCCGATAGCTGCAGCTTTAAGACTACTAGTTTTTTATCCTGTGTGACCGTTACAGGCGTACACAGAACTTGTTAAAGCTCCAGTCGATCATACTAAAGTAAACTGATTGTCGCAAGTAATAGCGACGTAAGTCTCAGGTTAAAGATCACATATACATACCCTGATTCAGATTCCAATAAACACATAGTCATACTACCAATGGGATTTCGAGTGGGTCTATCTAGAGCGAACTGTTCCCAGTCCAACGGCTAACAGAACCTCTTATTACACTTGCATAAGTATCCAATACCTAAATATATGAGAACTATGCCGTTAAACTTCCATAACGTGCACAAGTGTAATACTAGTCTATTATGCATTATTAATGTCCAGTCTCGATAATAATTCGACTAGGGATATTTAATGATTAAACCGTTCGTGGATTAATATTGTCTCATATCTTATTAATCTGATTTAACCATATGGGCTTTTATCATTAATATATATCCAAGTAATCTAATTACAATAATGATAAAATAGCAATTTTCTTTTGTCACATAGATAATTTGTACAAAAACACAATATTCTTTACAAATAGTGATGTTATGGGTCATAATTGTCCAACATCTTTTACTCAAAGCCGCTACTCATTTTTATTTTGTTCTTAAACTATGTCCGAAGGTCATCTGAGGAAATCTTCACGGTCCATCTCTGCTACTGTTTTATAATGAGGGTTGGCAGGATGGGAACTTATCCTGAAGCCTTACTGATTATGGTGATCTGGTCGCATATTCTGTTTATCTATGAGCTTAAGGCTCTCGTGTATATATATATATATGATCCCTCTCTCTATACTGTGGCACTGCTGCTAAAAACTATCCGGTTTGTCTTCTCAAACTTTACTTATGATCATTTAACGTTCGAACAAATTTCCTCCTCTGCGAAATTCCTATCGAGTCATACTTTCTAATGGCTTTCTCGTGATGCCTCTATACCCCTTCCTATTTAGTTTCCATCGTTAAACCTTCTATAGTTGTTACTTTCTCTCTCTGGGTGCCGCTAAACTCTCTTTGTTATTTGATAAGTGAAATTACACACGTAACACAAGCTCACATATCGCTTAAGTAGTATAAAATGTATCGATCCCACAATGACTTAATACCTTAGCTATCAATTCATGACGTTAAATATTTACAAGTACCTAATAGATTGATTGTTGTTTGGATGGTGATTTTTGTCTGAAAATAAGTAAATAAAATAGTGCGAAAGTAAATTAAAGGAAAAATCAATATTATAAAATTATCTAGGGTTGTGAATCATTCCAATATCTTTCAAAGATGAAGTGGTGATCTCATGTTTGTACAATATATCGGTTTATTAACCTGGAACACAAAAATATGCAAAAACCTCTTCCGATGGTCAAATGCAAACACCTAGTGTAACCCAATTAACTATATTCCTATGTTAACCAAGTTATCTGAATTCATTAAGATTAAGTTCCAATTATGGCTACCCCGCCCGACAGGTATATTTCTATCCTGTAAGGAAATCTACCTAAGAGTCTCTTGCCCCAAGGTGAGATCGTGAGCTATTGAGTCTAGGGCTAAACCTAAAATCCATTTTCCAAGTTCATTTTAATTTTCCCAATCAATCTTATTAATGACCAGTTAACAAGAAGCATTAAGCTTAAGACTCAATAAATAAACCCTTATACTACCCAAGACATAAAATAACCAACTTTATAAACCGGTGATATTGGAATTCATCACCCCTAGATAATATGTTTAGTTACAAAACATATCTTAAATTACAAAATGCATAGTTAAACAGAATAACATAATGGAAAATTAAAAAGTAAAGAAAATTTCAACAATAAAAGAAAATAATGGAGCTAGGGGTTTCACTTTTAATACTTCAAATATATATTACTTTCTTATCAATTAATCATTTCTTGAATTAATTATATTAAAACCGACCATATAGGCGGTGAATGTCATTTATCCAAACTCCAACCGACCATCTAGGGGTAACAAAATCATATAAACCGACCATGTAGGCAGTAACAAGGTTAGCACCTAAACCGACCATATAGGTGGAAACTAAGTTCAATAATATAAAACCTGCCATATAGGTGGTAAATAATTAATTCAATTTACTTATTTAAATTAAGAGAGTAAATCTAAATTATTATATTAAAAGTTTCCCCCAAACTCCAGGAAAAAGAGATTACCTACTATTGATGTAATTAAAAACACTCAAAAATTTATTAAATAAATATAGAGAAAATACAATAAACTTAAATAAACATGCAAGACACTTTCTTTTAGGTTTTCATGGAGAAATTCCCCAAAGAAAGCATGAAAAATTTACAAAGTTTAGCTTGGTATTTATAGGCAAATCTAAAGGATTCCACCAATTTCTCAACCAAACATGGCACCAAATCCTCTACCAAACATGTAAGCATGTTTGGTGGAAGTTTGACAATTTCCATTTTATATTTATATTTTGTTTTTTTGAAAATGACTTTAATAATTACACATAACAAACTTACGGATGTTTTATCAATTTCGGTCATGAAAGTTTAGAATTCGAAATTATTATGAACTTCAAAGTTGTAGATCTTTGAGTATTCTTTAATCTGGAACTTCAATCACCTCAATCCGATATCGTAGTAAAAAGTTATGGCCAAAATATGAAAATTGCGCAAAGCTGAAATTTCTGAAATTGTACTTCGTTAGAACGCCATTTCAAGTTTTCCAACCTCCAAAATCCAAATGCCAAGTCCAGTTTTTGCCCTTATTTGTTCCATATTTCATCTTGATTGATTCCATTGAGTCCCGATTTTATTTTATCTATAAAATAAACTAAAACACATCAAAACGTTCATAAAACTCGAGAAACTATACAAAATATTAAGTAAACAGGGCGGTAAATATTGATATATTTTCCGCTCATCACACCCCCAAACCTAACATTTTGCTAGTTATCGAGCAAAACAATTTAATATAATATAATAAACAATTAAAATTAAACTAAGCCACTTTCATAGAGATCACGGTTGCATTTAGCGTATACAACAAGCCTTTAAACCCCTAGGTGTCCTAGTGGACGAGTTGTAGTCTCGTGAGGGCTTACAGTGACGATATCTACAAACGTCAATCAAATACACACAAAAGCAAAAGATAAAAATATAAACAAGTTAGTGACTAAACAAGTGAAACTTCTTATACAAGTTAATAGCTGTTTTCTTTCTTTCAAAATTACCAAATAAGTAAATTCTCCGATTATTTTTACCATTCTCCATATACACAACCAACAAGGTATTAATCAGCTCATTGTGCCCACAATATTCATAAGTGTAGTTGAAAAGAGAGTAATATTTTTATCCTAAAGTTATATCAGATTTCACACCTTTTTTAGCAATGGATTTTTTTTTTTTTTATTTACAACATCTTCAATCCATGTAGCGAGCTTTGGGCCAGTGACTCCCAATCCAGTTGGCTTTAGGGCACTAGGTGTTAAGACACTCTTACAGACTTAATTACTCAGATCTCAGATGTTTTTTTTATTCCATCACTTTTTTAGATGTTTCCTCCAATTAAACTAAAGCACTGAATATTACAAACTTTTCAATTAAAACTCATGGTCGTATGTTACCATGCATATTCATAATACCTGATAAATGAGCATACGAAGATAAAATTTAATCAGTATTATGGAGAATTCACAAATTAAATAATTCAAAAGGAAATAAACAAAAATTAACTTATTACGAAATAGGTTGAGATACGTCTCAGTGTTGAGTTTCAATCAAGTCCCAAGGATCATAAATCATGCATAAACGAGTTGAATACATATCAAATGAGGTGCGGAATAACTCACATTGAACGGTTTTGGATGCGAAGAACAAGATCCATTTTCCTCTTTGTTGAAGCTCGGTTTTGGACTCCATTGAGCTACTGTGATGCTCGGTTGGGGCTGTTTTGATGCCTTCAAAATTCGGCCATGGGAGACCTCAATTGAAGCTCCAAGAATCAAGCTCCAAAATGGATTCCAAGCTCATAAATTCGTTTCCCTATCACCTATGTATAACCCAAGGTGTGCTAGCACTTCTTCATCTTCCTTTGCTTCTCACAAATTCGGTCAAACCAGAAATTTTTGGAGAAGAAACGGTTCCAAACCGTGAAGAAGAAGGAGGGAAAAGAGAGGGAGAGGAAGAGATACGTAAAAGGAGAGTGGAGAGAGAGAAAGAAAAAGAAAATGTAATTAGTTTTTATAATTTCTAAAATTAATAAAACCATTTACCAATTCTTTTTACTTTTCATTAAATGCTAAAGTCAAAAAGTAAAAGCAAATGTTGCTTTTTCAACTTCTACATCAATCACTCAAATCAAGTGACAACATGTCACATCACTCAAAGTGACATTTGATTTGACGCTTGATGTGACTAGCGATTTGACGCTCGATTTGATTTGCATGCCGCACTCGAATTCGAAATACGAATGCCCTCGCAAATAATCCCGGGCTCGGGTTCGCTAATTCCAAATTAACGATTTTCCGTTGCGTCGTAATTAAATGATACGCCTAGCGAAATCACTATTCACGTCGCTAGCGAATAATTCTAAATTAATTCGTTCGCCCGAATTAAAATCTAATTTAATTCCGCGTCGAAATCCAATTTCTAATAATATATCAAATATATTATTTTATCGATTAATTCCAAATTAATCGTTCTCTCTCTTTAATTAATATTTTATCCCAGATAAAATATCTCCGTGATTAATCCCAGATTAATTTTCTCTCTCTCTTCTAATTAATCCCAGATTAATTAAGTGCGAGTTATACGTCATCGGTGAATCTTCGGGAAGCGACCCATGAGATCTCGGATATGTTGGCAGTAAATACGGTCGTCGGATTATCCGAAACACGTAAGTACCTCGTACTACGTTTATACCGATTTACAAGACAAGGTTGGCTTCTAGCAAAGCGCCATGCCTACCCAATTCTCCAGAAATATTCTTACAGGAATATATAGATCTGTATCAAGCGTAGTATACCGTAGTATTGTGCATATCGGCCGAGTATCAGATAGTCACGTGCTAGGGCTGGGGCTGGATAAGTGTCTGCCCCGTCCGAAGCACATGTCGGATGTCTGGTAACTAGTCTCTATAATCGGATATGCATGACCTAGTCATAATATCCCGATGGTTGCGCAAACACTTAAGAGCACTAATACCGTATCCTGCGTGACATCATCTCCACTATGACTGAAGTGATACTTCCGTCTTGACATCACACCCAATACACTACGACTCTCTGATAAACCCAGAAGTGGTGTACGCAGAACCGGTTAAAGCCCTGTACCACCAAGACCAAAGTCTACCGATTATCGCAAGTATTAGCGATGCAAGTCTCAGGTTAAGACTATACACACCTACCTTGATTTCGGCCTCCCATAGACACATAGTCATAATACCAATGGGAGATCCGAGGCTATCCAGAGCGAAGCTGTTTCCCGTACCATCGGGTGAAACACGACCTCCTATCGCACTTGCATAAGTATCCAATACTTATATATATGAGAACTATGTCGTTGTGCCCTCACAACGCGCACAAGTGCAATACTAGCCTATTCCGCATTATCGATGTCCTGTCTCGATAATACTCCGGCTAGGGATATTAATGATTAATCCTTTGTGGACTGATACTGTCTCATATCATCTCAATCCAGGAACTAATCATATGGACCTCTCTTCATTTATATATCTATGGTGATCTAATCACAAATGATGAGAGTGCAATTTCCTTGTCACATAGTTAATTTGTACAACAACACCATGATCTGTACAAATAGTGACGCTATGGGTCATATTATCCAACAATCTACACTTGGCACATAGCCAGTCACTCGAGTGTCCCACACCCGAACTATGTACGGTTCGCTCAAATTGCTGAGAAAAGGTTTCGTCAGCGGATTTGCGTAATTATCTTCTGACGCGATTTATACGATCATCACATCGCCACGATGTATGATCCGAACGAATCAGATGATATAGAAGTATATATCTGGATCGTCGATGAGACCTTTAATTCCTTAGCCTGTGCTGACGCCTAGCTCAGCTGCTAAAAGAACTATATCTAATCTAATTAGATTATTTTCGATCCAAATGGCTTCTATTGCTGCCTCAGCTGCAGCAATAATCCGCATTTGTTGTTTATTCGGCAACAGTTATCTTGCTCGGAAGATTTCCAGCTCACTGTCCCAGTGTTCAAACTTTATAGTACCGCAGTATTTACCGGTTTGGAAACTTGCAGCAGTGATCCTAGTCACTTCAAGTTCTCCTACTCCATAATTAAGACAACATCTTTAGTTCTCTAAGATACTAACAGATGTTCTTAATCTTCAATCCAGTGACTATCACTTGGATTGACCTGATTGTGACTCCATATGCTCGAAGCGTATGAGACACCATACAAGTACATTTTAAATGTACAATTTCCAAGAGGTGTTAACAACTCCAAATCTATCCAGTAGATCTTTATTCCTTGAATAAAGGTTGTTACTCCCCAGAATTCTACGGAGAATTTCTATGAAAGAATATCTATGAAAGCCAAGCTTTCACCAATTGCTTTATGGGAATTTCATTGTCAGTGCCCTCTCCCACTAACCTCCTTATATACACAAGAATTATTTCGTTTTGAGTCAAATCATAAACCATTATGATTATTTCAAAACGACAGTTCCAAGAACCTTATGCTTGCATTAATCCAAACATGGATCGAATAACCGCAAACCTTGTTTGTTGGTTATACAAAATCGTCAGAATGTTGTAAACATCCTCCAAAAGGTTTCCTTTTCAGGAAGCGAGCGATTTGATCTATAACTGACACATTTCATAAATGAAATACGCAGTTATCAACAAGCATCTTCAAAATGGATTTACCATGGCAACAGGTAAAAGGTTGAACCGTTATTAACACAATGTTGATAACGATACTTTCCGTCAAAAGCCCAGCTTTGTACGTTGGTATGTTGCCTTCCATGTATGTCTTCCTGAAGACGTTTAATGTACCAATAGGCACAATGCCTTGTGGTACAACAACTAGTATCCAAAATAGTTGTTATACATGGAATCCATTTCGGACTCATGGCACTTTGCCATAATAGGGAGTCGATACCTTGTATCACTCCTCAAAACGTAGTCGGTGGATATACTTCATAAGATTGACATCTTTATGAGGTTAGATCAGAAACCCATACCCTAGGTCGTTTTCTGACTCTATCGATCTACTCAGTTCTTGTGTATTCGAAGATTAATGGTACAGATTCATCATTGATGAACTATTTGTGTTCCATTACGGACCTTGTGCCTTGAACAGTATTACTCCGATTTTCATCGAGTATCAATCCTCCCACTGACCACTGCATATCGGTATTCCTCTCAGAAAAACCGCATGGTGAGCAACAATCACATTGTTCTCATGTGAGATTTATAAGTACTATACTTATGGTTTCCCTTAGGATAACCTATATTGGCACTTATCCAATTTGGGTCCTTAGTTTGGTATCATCCAAACGTTATGCCTGGCATACCCAAATTATCAGGAATGAGAAACCTCGTTTCTTCCCTGTTCATATCCTATATGACATCTGTCAAACAGATTTATATGGAACCTTATTCTAAATAAGTTATTGCACTGTTAAAACTTATCCGTTGAAGGAAATGGTAGCTCAGAGCGACTCATGATTTAGCCTTATCATGTCTAACATGATTCAGTTAATCCGTTCGGACACACCGTCACTTTGACGTGTTCCGGGAGGAGTCCTCATTTGAAAGAATACTATACTCTTTCAAGTATATAAGAAACTTATTGCTTAAGTATTTTCCATTACGGTCTTACCGTGACGGTATAATACTATAGCCGATCTGTTTGTCTATTTCGTGTCGAAACTCTAAAAGTTTCCGATTGTGTTCTTCAAAAGAAACACATAACCATAACGTGATGCCACATCCGTTAAGGTCACGAATATTCATGTTCACATCTAGCCTAGCTAGATATGGGCCCACTTACTTCACCATGAATAGGGCTAACAGGTCGGTGGCCCTTATACTATTACCAAGTAAATAGTATTTTAGGTACTTTACCTAATAAACTAGATTCGCAAACCTTATTTGAATAGTCAAATCAGTCCTAGTACCCACTCTCAAAAGTGTGGATATACGAGTCTCGTTAAATTGTGTCCTAGACAACAATGCCACAAATAAGTCTCTATTGATCAAATCAATTTGAGCTATTTATTTGTCATTTTATATGTTTGAGATTTATTTATATTCAAAATATAAATTCTGTTATTTACATCTAATGTATTTATCTCAGTATCATCTTTATATAATAAAACACTTAGTGTTCTATAATATAAAGGTTTTATCCGCAACGGATTAAACACTGATATAGAGATAATGTCTCTAGTCAAACTAGTTACATTATAACAGTTCCTAATTTAAGTATATACCCAAAGGGTAGTTCCTAAACTTAGGTATCTACGGTCGAAACAGCGACTTTCGTCCCGTTTCCGATTCGCAGAGAAATCTCAGCTTGAAGTCAGTATCCAGCTCATAGCGGATTCTGAACATCAATACATATATTTTATGTACCACACTAAGTATTTAAAATCCAATTTCAATACTAGTAGTGAACATAACTTTGACAAATATTTTTAAAGTTAGAGCCTCGCCCTTCTTTAATTCCTTCGTGTCTTCCATATCCAAATGGTTCACTTTGGGATATGTCAATTATCTTTTCAATATTTCACAAACCTTTGGCCAAGCCTTGGGTTTCGGAATATCGAAACGATGTGCACCTCGTGCTACATGCCCAATTGCAAACTTTGACTTTATCTCCTCTAGAATAGTCAATTAATTCTCCAAGAATTATAAATTGCAATTTTAATACTTCTTAAATCTAAAATTAGATTTATGACAAGTATATTAAATTAAGCATTAAAGTCATCATCACATAAATCTTCCAAAGATTTTATGCTACTACTTATTTTGCTTAATTTTGGGCTTAAGGTATAATAAGTTATTTATCAAATAAAGTAACCTATTATTTATTCCCAATTTGAAAATTAAATTATTTAAAATATTTTAATCCCAGATTATATTTTAAATATCCAACTTTTCAATTTTATCTTGATTACAATAGTCCAACTATTTAATCAACGATTAGTGGTACTATATATATTATAATGATTATAATAGTCCAACTATATAATCAAATATAATCCAAATTAATTAACCTCAATTACATTGATTACTATAATCCAATTATAAAATCAACTGTAAACTGAAATTAATTAATTCAAATATATTGATTAATATAATCCAATTATATATAATCAAGTATAATACAGTCCAACTGTTTATTAAAACAACAATTTAAATATTAGTCCAACTAACATTTAATATTACGACGAAATAATTTGAATGAGCGCGTATGGCGAGTAATTGAACGAATATTGCAAATTCAATTCTTGCCTCCCACTATTTTTCGTCGAGCCTCAACCCTCTGTCGAGTACTCGGGAAACCGTGTTTCCTAGTGGGCTAGGATCCCGTTAAATATCACAATCTTGACTTTGGCCAACAAATTGTATGATAATTAACTAGGTAGATCTCGAAGATCAATTGGATCTCATCCAACTCCTAGATCCAGTAGGTGGACATCCAAGTCCCAAACATATATCTTATATATGCCTATACATCGAATGTATACCCTAACCTTTTCCTCTGAATCAACTAGGCCTTGGCTTTGGCACAACAAACCTAGTGATCCCAGTCAAGCGCGGACCCATTGACATGGAAGCTTCGTAATCAATGTCAATGGACAAGAAGTGGTCTTGACTTTGGCCAACAAACCACAACTTGGACACGACACCGATATGGAACAAAGCCTCGTGATTAAAACACATTTGACGGACAAGGGCTTGACTTTGGCCAACAACCCTGGCAAATCTCAGGATCTTGAGTAAGAATCACTCAATGGAAGGAAAATAAACGCTTGATATTTAACGAGGGTTTTTCGCGTGCAAATTGGCTACCAATTTAATTATCTTTGTTAAGGTCTCATCATCATACCCCTTAAACATGCATTCTAAACACATAATAAAGCGCATATGATAAAATAATAATGATATGCGGATGGATATTTACACATTGATCCTAGATCAAATCTCTCACTTTCTCTCTCAAGCTAGCACTTGTATTACTTCTACCCGTTACACTACACTTCTAAAGAAACCTCATTTACATCGAGGGAATAGGTGAGAAGAGAATACAAAGAATAGGAGGGATAAGGCTGGACACGCAGGTCCAATTAATAAATCAAATTTATACAACAATTTCTAAAATTGCCCCCACCCGACTAATATCCATCCGATATACATTATTCAAACATCACAACCATGTATTCATACAAGCATGTATCAATCAATCTAATCAAATTAATTATCTGATAATTAGTGATCATCCAATGTTCAAACAACGATTTGATTTTGTTCGAGTCAAACTCGTATTGCGAACACGTACTCAAAGTACGATTTCTCAAATAAAATTAAATTACATGATTAAATCCAATTTAATACGCATTTAATTCTAATTCATTATTTAATTCCAAATTAAATATTACACTTTATAAAATAAACCTTTACGACTTAAATTCCAAATTTAATCGTACGGGTCTCAAAGCCCGATTAATATCCAATATTAATTTAATTAAAGTCTAATGGGCTTTTAATTAATTTCTTGAGGCGTGGACTTTTGGTCAACTGGGTCAAACCCGCAACCAAAGTCCAATCCGGGAGTTACCCCATAAGCCCAAAAAATTAATTTAGGCCCATTAGGCCCAATTAAACGTTAAAGGTTCATTAGTCGCATTTTGGCCTTTTGGAAGCGGTTTTGGGCCTAATTGGATCCAACCAATTTTGGCCTAAACCAACTTTGTACAACAAAGTCCAATAAACCCAATAACAACTTTAAAAGCCCAAATCCAATTTTAAGGCCCAATAATTTAATTCAAAAATTCCAAATTTTCCAATTAAATTACCTAAAGTGTATAGCATTATTAATTACCCAAATCAAAGTTTCCAAAACACTAAATTTGTCCATTAATCATGCTTAACATCAATTAATCATGTCCAACATAATTTGATCAAAATCAAACCCAATTTCATGCTTCAAGTGTCTCGCCAAAGGGGAAAAATATGCCCAAATCAAATTCAATCCAATTGAACCCATTAAACATAAATTCAACATCCCAAATGATTTCCAAGTCATCCATGAACAAAAAAAATCAAAATCCAAGACAATATTAGGGTTCATATTTTCGGCCATCACAAGCAAATTGGGGGAAAAATTGTTCCAAAACACTTTTCATCAATTGATCTAATAAATCATCAATTAAACATGCTCAAAATCAAGTTTTACCCAAATAAAGTTTTGGCCAACAATAAGCAAATTGGGGGAAATCAATCCAATTAATTTTTCTTCAAATTGATTACATATAACTCTAAGTTATTCATATACAAACATTCTTAAACAAACAATTTGTCAAAATCATGCTTAAATCAAAAAGCCCCAAATTTGCTCAAGAATCCTAAAACGTTTTATGCACAAATGGCTCAAGATACCATTGTTGAGTTTCAATCAAGTCCCAAGGATCATAAATCATGCATAAACGAGTTGAATACATATCAAAGGAGGTGCGGATAACTCACCATTGAACGGTTTGGATGCGAAGGACAATTATCCATTTTCCTCTTTGTTGAAGCTCGGTTTGGACCCTTGAGTTGCTGGATGCTCGGTGGGGGCTGTTTGTTTTGATGCCTTCAAAATCGGGCCATGGGAGACTCCATTGAAGCTCCAAGAATCCAAGCTCCAAGAATGGATCCAAGCTCATAAATTCGTTTCCCATCACCTATGTATAACCCAAGGTGTGCTAGAACTTCTTTCATCTTTTGCTTCTCACAAATTCGGTCAAACCAGAAATTTTTGAGAAGAAACGGTTCCAAACCGTGAAGAAGAAGGAGGGAAAAGGGAGGGAGGGAAGAGATGCGTAAAAGGAGAGTTGGAGAGAGAGAAAGAAAAAAGAAAAAGTAATTAGTTTTTTATAATTTTAAAATTAATAAAACCATTTACCATTATTTTACTTTTAAGTAAATGCTAAGTCAAAAAGTAAAAAAAACAAATGTTGCTTTTTCAACTGTACACATCAATCACTAAAATCAAGTGACAACATGTCACATCATCAAAAGTGACATTGATTTGACGCTTGATGTGACTAGCGATTTGACCTAGATTTGACTTGCATGCCGCACTCGAATTCGAAATGCGAATGCCCTCGCAAATAATCCCGGGCTC